>JAKGSA010001138.1:0-101342 GCA_033558755.1 Philaethria dido | reverse complement strand
CTTACTAATTATTTTTATTTTATTATTGAAATTTACTAATTAACTTTTTAACATGTCACATATACAGATTTTCCATGTTTTAATATCTCTAAAGTATTATTTTAAAGGATTATCATCTCGATAATTTTTAACATTGTAGTATATTGGACAGCGTCTATAAACACGATTAGTGTAGGTCCGATTCCCATTCGCGGATTGATTATAATAAAATTATGATCGTTTCTCGGTTCTATGTATGTCTTCAAGCTTCCAGCCAAAACGTGGCGTTTAATTCCGCCACTTAACACGCAATGCCACGAATACGGGCAGAAAGCGGTGATCGGAGTGTCATGACACTAGATTCTCTCTGATTACCCTACTAAGCGGCATGGGCGATTTAATCTATAGTCCAGGATATGCATTGTACACGGGCACCGCCGTCTTAGGGGGCGCCGCGGCGCTCCTCAATAGTTTTTTTAGCAAATATGTAAAAATAAGTAAAAAATTAGTGTTTGTGTGTATACGAAAAACATAAAAAATAGATTATATTATAAAAGAAATTTAGCACTTAATTTATAATTTTTCTAGTCCTAAGGGGCGCCAGGGTTTCATTGCACACAGGCGCTACACGTTCTAGAGCCGCCCCTGCCAAGCGGGATAAAGCGTGAATCAGGTTTTAGCTAGCCAGCTAAAAAAGTACTCATAATATATGCTATATATGATCTTCCAAAATGCTATAAAATAATAAATTTTAAATAAAATTATTTATTCGACTTTGATTTTATCCTATAATTGTTTGGTGGTAGGTGATTCGTCCTCCGTCTGGCTCGCGACCACTATCATGTCAAAAACAAACCGCAAAATATCTTATGATGTGTTCCGGTTTTCCCCTTTCCCACCCATCCTTTCCCCAAAATGTGGTGGTTCCGATAGCGGACTACTACATTGTCCCCTTCCATCTGTATCCTCTAGGTCGGCAACGCATCTACAACATCTCTGGTGTTGTAGATGTTCATGGGCGAAGGTAACCACTTACCATCAGGTGGTCCTTCTGCTCGTTTGCCATCCGTTATACATAAAAAAAAATAGTTTAAGTAATTTTATTTTTTTCTTTTGTTGAGTAATAATATTTAGTAAGTATGTTTTGATTGAATCATCAAATTCCTTCATTTTCATATTCAATGGAAAATGAAGGAATTTGTGGAACGGAAATATTAAAAGAGAACAGAGTGTCTTAATACTAGGTTCTCTAGCTCCGTACTATGTGTGGGATACAGCGTTAAGCTAAAAAAAACAAAATAAAAGAAGGAATATACTAATTTACATGGTTTTAGGCAGAATACGTAATTTTACCAAAAATATATATTTCTCCGCTGTCTTAGTGTCTCAACTCTCCGCTTTCACAGTGAATCATCTCTCCGCCGGCTTAGTGTCTCAAGTCTCCGTTTTTTGTAGTGACTAACCTCTCCGCTTTCGTAGTGTCTCAACTTTCTGCCTGCTTAGTGTCAGAACTCTCCGCTTAGAAAAGCATTCGGGTACTTGATTATTTGTCACACAATATACGATACGAGATTCTTTGATTGATCAATTTTTGAATAGGCAAAAAAATGTGCTCAAGCAACAGTTGTCAGCCGTCCGTAATTGTCGGCATATGAGGAGTATGAGTATCAACATAACGCAACAACAAAAAAAACGAAAACCAAATATACGTTACCCTTAAACCTACAAAATCAAATCTCGTAATTTTTTTTGAATAGCGACTCAGACTCAAGGACGTACAAGCATCCTCTCTGTATAATGAAAGAGCATAATATATGTACAATTTAATTGATTTAACACGATGACAAGGCACGTCTTATAATAAAATGTATAATCACTCAAAATATAAAAATAAAAAAGTTTAACAATCACTAATTTTGGTAATAAAATAATTCTATGCGTATAT
Organism: Philaethria dido; assembly: GCA_033558755.1. Taxonomy (NCBI): domain Eukaryota; kingdom Metazoa; phylum Arthropoda; class Insecta; order Lepidoptera; family Nymphalidae; genus Philaethria; species Philaethria dido. The sequence continues at coordinate 99,418 of JAKGSA010001138.1, read as the reverse complement.
TAATACCATATTTCACGATTTAAAATATACTTTCTCTCTATGAATACATTCAGTTTTACTCTTCGTTTACTTGCAATTAAAAATATATATAATATCAAATATTACTACACACATTGTTTAGACGTGCATTGTTGCAAATGTTACAAAGATACATACATAGCTTCACGCTGTAATATCACATATAGCAGGATATGCAGAGGGAACCTAGTGTTAAGACACTCCGTTCCCCACTTTCCGCCGAATGGAGGCATTACGTGCTGAGTGGCGGAACTCAACGCCGCGATTTGCCTTGTTACCAAATCCAGGAAATGAAAAATTCTATTTCCTGGAGTGGGAATCGAACTCACAGCCTGTCGTGTTTACAGTCGCACGCTTGTGCCTCTGCGTCACGACAGGTGCAAATATACTTATGTGTTTAATTGTAGACATAATCGGCATATATTTATAAAGTAATAGTTAAAGAGTAAAATTATGTGTCATATTTCACAAATAGCATTCAAAACTGTATCATATAAAATGTACTAAACAAAAAACTCTTTTTTTTTTTTTATGGATAACGGATGGCAAACGAGCAGAAGGACCACCTGATGGTAAGTGGATACCTTCGCCCATGAACATCTACAACACCAGAGATGTTGTAGATGCGTTGCCAACCTAGAGGATACAGATGGAAGAGGAGGACATTGTAGTATTCCGTTCTCGGAACCACCACATTTTGGGGAAAGGATGGGTGGGAATGGGAAAACCTGGCTTACATGCCATCGAACCGGAACACATCATAAGATATTTGGCGATTCGTCTTTGACATGATAGTGGTCGCGAGCCAGACGGAGGACGAACCTCCTACTCCTACTCTTTACACAGCTTAGATGAAAATGAGCAAAAAAAAGAATTTGATAAGGACAGACGCTTCCATTTATACTAACCATGTAGACTAAAGTAATTACTTAATATTAAACATCTACACGTGCGTGATTTGTATAAAAGCATTATATCTTTTAAATTATTATAACAGTAAAGTGTAACATCATTTAAACAATGGCAAATAAAATATTTTTTGTTACTGTTGTCGTCGCATACCTCATTGCATCTGCGTCTTGCTCTAGTGAGATAATACTGATTTGTAACATATATATTATATTTTTTTATTTAGTATTTATTTTTACCTATCACATACCATACATTAGTATGGTATGACAAATTAGTTTTTATAAAGTATTAACTAATTAACCAAAACTGTTTCGCTTTACATTTTTTAGGGATAATGACAAATACACCTGCCAGTCGAGGGGCTACACAAGGAGGAGCGACCTCTACTGGGACAGCTACATCTTTAAATGGAGCTGCAGTAAGCGGTTAGTAAATTAACAATATAAATGAATCGGTGAGTGCAGAAACAACATAAGTCACAAAAATTCAAAAATTCGTAATCGATTTAAACTAGCTTAGAAAGGCAAGATGCGTGTTGTTTTTCTTTCTAACGCAAAATTAGTAAATCCGGACTTATGTTGTTTCTGCAGTCACCGATTCAAATATTGTAGACATATTTCATCGGATTCTTAAAAAAATAAAAATTACAAACATAATATTCAACTTTTAAAAGATAACGGTCCATTAGTTTTATGTTAAATATTTATGCTAATTATTTTAAGTTATTTGATTTAATAAATAATTATTATTCGAATCGAATAATTATTCGATTTAATAAATAATTACTTTATTAAAGTTACTTTATAAAAGTTAATTATTCGATTATCGATATTAATAATGGAAGATTTGATTTGTACGTAATTTATAACCTAACACAAAAACAATAAAATTTCTAAATTCTAACACAACAAAGTTCCACAACAATATATATAAAATTGTAATACCTATCTGTTCAAAAATCATATTTTTAAAGTATCTAGTTTTTATTTTCTTTTTTTTTTTTAACTTTACGCTGTATCCCGCATATATAGCGGGGTAGGCAGAGGGAACCAGAGAATCTAGTGTTAAGACACAAAAAGTATCTAGTACTAGGTAATTAAACGATATTTTATTTCTATCACAGTCAATCCTGTTAACAATGCGCAATCTTCGAGTAATTCTAATCCAGTGTCAATTCAACAAATAACATCTTCGTAACTTCCAGTAAGTATTAACGCAAATTTTTTAGTTAAGTATAAATCTTACTGATACAACTTAAACTCAATAAATAATTTGAATCTAGACCTTCGCTTTTTCAAACACATTGTAAGTTAGGTTTGGTGGTAGGAGGTTCGTCCTCCGTCTGGCTCGCAACCACTATCATGTCAAAGACGAACCGCCAAATATCTTATGATGTGTTCCGGTTCGATGGCATGTAAGCCAGGTTTTCCCCTATCCCACCCATCCTTTCCCCAAAATGTAGTGGTTCCGATAGCGGACTACTACATTGTCCTCCCCTTCCATCTGTATCCTCTAGGTTGGCAACGCATCTACAACGCCTCTGGTGTTGTTGATATTCATGGGCGAAGGTAACCACTTACCATCAGGTGGTCCTCCTGCTCGTTTGTCATCAGTTATCCATAAAAAAAAAAAAAATAAGTTTCTTAAACATCATCATTGCCTAAATATTGCATGTCTATTGACCTCGAGACCTCACTTTGTAACCATCCCTCGATGAGGGGATTAAACTCATATCTATCGCGCTTGTGTCAGACGTATCAGGATAACGTCACTGTTTCGTTAATATCTATTCGTAATTAATATTTCGTAAAGTAACTTTCGTTAGTTAAATAGTATTTTAAAATATTTCTCATGCAATTAAGTAATGTAAGTATTGTATTTTTGTACCTGTATTCTATTTTATTTGAAATATATACTTATTTACTATCTATGTATCTTTAACTTCTTCTTAGCTTCACGCTGTACCCCGTACATTGCAGGGTAGGCAGAGAACCAGAGAACCTAGTGTTAAGACACTCCGTTCTCTTTTAACATTTCCGTTCCCCACTTTCCGCCGAATTGAGGTATTATGTGCTGAGTAGTGGACCTCAATGCCGCGTTTTGCCTTGTTACCAGAGCGAGGATATGGAAATACTTAATACTATTTAATTGAACCCACATTCTGTCGCTTGTGCCTCTACGCCACTACAGGACAACAAAGTAGAAACAACAATATAGAAATTTCAACGAAAACAGTTTATTAAAATAAAGCTTTATAACTAGAGCAAGAACTTTTTCAGCTTAACACGCAATGCTCAAGTATTTTTTCTTTCAGGAATGATACAGTGCAATGAAGAATATGTAAGAGTGTAAGACTACAATTAAACCATAATATAAATGTGATATTTTATTTTACATCCCTCTGTGCTTTCTTAAGTACATAAAAATTTGATCGTATTGATAACTGTCTTTTAAAGGTAATTTAAGTAATAATTATAGTCATTTAATTTGAAAAAGTTTAAATTAAATTATCACAGTAGGTGCAGCCTTCTTTGTAACTATTCTATTCTATTCGTATTGATCACTATCTTTTTTACATCCTGTGACAATTTGTTAATAAAAAATAAAGTTATTTTATTTATGTACCTGTACAATTAAAACAAACATTTAAGAAATACAGCCTACAAAATATGTAATATTTTATTACAATACCCATCCGATTCTGCATTATTAATAATTTTATATGTATCATAAAATTGTTTACCAAAACTAAATTATATTGTGAGAAGGCTTACAATTTTACAAGTTTGTGAAGATGGAGCTTATATGATTGAATGGGATTACGACCTAGCACAAGGAGGCGTAAATTTCTAATTAATCCTTTTATTAAAAAAATATAACTAACGCTTGTCGTGGCGCAGAGGCAATAGCATGCGACCGTAAGCGTGACAGGTTACGGGTTCGATTCCCACTCCAGGAAATGTAAAATTTAGTATTTTCATTTCTTGGGTTTGGTAACAAGGCAAAGCGTGGCGTTAAGTTCCGCCACTCAACACGCAATGCCTCAATTCGGCGGAAAGTGGAGAACGGAATTGTTGAAAGAGAATGGAGTGTCTTAACACTAGGTTCTCTGGTTCCCTCTGCCTACCCTGCTAAATGCAGGATACAGCGTGAAGTTAAAAAAAGAAAAAAATAAATAAAAAAATTAAAATGATTTGTATTTTATCAAAATACTGTGCGGGATTTAGCGTGAAACTAAAAAAAGGGGGATATAATTTTTTTTTCTATTGTTGAGTTATAATACGTCGTTGCAATATTTTTATAGCATTAATTTATAGTATTCATTAAAAGAGGAAGGTATTAATTTACATGCTTTTTAAACAGAATAATAATTTCAACTAGTAGAAAGCAGCTTGGTTGGCTTACACTGCGAGATCGAAGAAAGACCAGGCTGTTCTGTCCTTCTCAATTCAATTCTCCCTCATATTTATCTTTGGATTTCTCCTTCCTTTTTTCCACGAAAAATCTTAACGAGTCATCACTCTGGATTCATGTCCGACTCCTTTGCTGTCACCGGAGTTAGACTCTGGAACGACTTACCTGAGTCTATTAGGAGCCCCCTTCTAGGGAGTCTTTCAAGCATCAAGTGAAGCAAGAAATATGTATACAGCTATAGTATATTTTAATTACATATATAAAAACTATTTTTGCAGTTTATTTTGATATATCGTTTATATTTTTATAGTATTCTAATATATTGTATTTTTGTATTTATATTTACTATCTTTGTATCTATTAATTTATGTTATCATTAAGCAAACCTGCTCAATTATTTCCCACATGTCAAGTTTACCTAGTTTTTTTTTTTTTTTTGACACTCCCACATTCTACCTGATGTGCCCCCGCGATTTGATACGGGCGACACAACTGTTTGTCATATTTAATTGTGTAAATTTAATACAGTTATATTTTTTGTATCAATTTATATAATTTTACTTACTAGATATATTACTACTTAGTTAAAATGAGAATTACGTCGATTTGTAGGTTTTACAATTTTGAGGATTATAATTTTTTATATGGATTCAAGTTTACCTAGTATATAATGTTTTTTACCGTTAAATCCGCCTTTGTGCTTTTATATAAAAATATGTGCAATAAGGGATAAATAAATAAATAAATAAATACTCAACTTTACTAGAATACACATATTTTCCTTTGCCATTTCCACAAAAAAAACGTATTCAGAAAAATGTGACTCTTATGATATACTCGTATATTCTTCTGTTGCTGCAACAGAGCAGCTTCTAACATTATTTATTTTTGACACTTACTATTCCGTCAAAAAATAATAGTTTTGGTGATCTTCTTTAGGTCCTCCTTCGATGCCGTCTTTACTTCAATCCTAGTGACATGGTGTCTTGTCAGAGCTTTTTTAATGAAATTAGTTAATATCTAAACAAGTTAGTGGTGATCTGTGTTTGAGTCTGAGTAAAACGGTGGCAGTATCATCATTAGTGTGTTAAGATGGGATTACTTCGCCTCGTCCTGTCGCCCTTTTTTGTCAAATAATATTCGAAACAGAATCATTGATATGACCAATTTTTAGGATAAATAAAAATATGTTCGAGCTGTCAGGAATTAAAATTAAAATGGTCATAATTGTCGGCATAAATGAGGGGCATAAGTACCAATACGACGCAATAAAAAAATCAAAATAGATACATTCATAGCTCACCCGAAATCCCCGAAATCATAGTTCGCGATACTTCTTGAACTCTTTGTTCAAAAAGTATCGTACGTACGTCGTCGTCTTCATACGTACATAAACTCAAGGACGCACCAGTACTAGGGCATACACTGCATGCGGTGGTTTCACGGATGATTAAGGCAGCTCCTGTGGGCCTCTGCCAGTGGCGGTAGAGGAGGAGCACCGTGAGGTTTTAGTGGGTATTCGGACGGCCTCTTTACAGCCATTTCGGAATTCCACATAACCCATCCGAGTCCCCGTCGACAGGTATCTGTAAAGGATTTCTTCACATTAAAAAAGGATACACTGCATCTATATATAAATACGTGAAGCCAAAACTTTGGACCCCTTTTTACGAAAATTACGCAGAGGAGCATGAAACTTGGCACACTTATAGTTTATGCAGAGAAGAAGTGCACAATGCTAATATTTTTTTAAAATAATTCATAAAAAGTATATTAAATTAACAAAATAAATGTTACTCTACCATGACTTGACATCTATGTTTATATAAAGTGACATATACGTCACTACGCAATGCGTTATTAACGCATTTACGGGGACAATAGTATAAATAAATAAACATAATATGATTTAATTGATTGAACACGATAACATGGCACGTGTTATAATAATAAAATCTATAATCACGACAAAAACTATCGAAATATAAAGAATAGCACGATAATAATCACTAATTTTGCTAATAAAATAATAATATGCGAATATTAACTTTGAAATACAAATATTTACACATACTCTCACGATTTTAAATATACTATTTACTACTAGCTTTCCGCCCGCGGCTCCGCCCGCGTGAAATTCGGTTATATCGCGCGATATAATAAGAAGTATCCTATAGTCTTTCCCAAGGTCTAGACTATTTGTCAAAATTGGTTAAGTGGTTTGTGTGGTGAAGTTGTAAACAGTTAAACAATTTTACATGATTTTATGTTTGACAATAAGGAACTTCCATCCAAACTTTCATCCCCTATTTCAACCCCCTCTATCATTGTTTTCGCGATAAAAAGTAGCCTTTGTCCTTTCCCAAGTTTAGTTCTATCTTCATACCGAATTTCATCAAAATCGGTTCAGTGGTTTAAGCGTGAAAGTGTAACAGACAGACAGACAGTTACTTTCGCATTTATGATATTAGTAAGCATGGTTACGTTCAGTTTTACTCATCATTTATTTACAATAAAAGATATAGTAACAAATGATACCACATACATTTAATTTCTTTAGCTTGGAAAAAAATAGAAATAACATATATTTACATCTAAAAAATATTTATGTTTTAAAAGAAATTTGTAATAACAACAATGTAACAGTTAAATAGTAAAATCATGTGTCATGTATATATTTTTTTTGTTTAATGGCCTGATTTCGCGATGACAGGTGTCATATTTTACAAACAGCATTAAAAACTATATTCATAATTATGTTTGACAAGTGAAACATATGAAAGAATTACCATAGAGCTTACAAAACAGACAAGTTATCGATAGAACGAATAATAAGAAAAGTAAAACACCAATAAAATAACTATGACAGCATATTTAAACAATTAAATACAAATTAAAATTAGAAAACAAGTTGCATCAAACATAACTGCCTATGCGAAAATCTAGTAGCCACAATCTCTTATGTCAAAAGTCCTATAAATGGCGGGAAAATAAAATTATATAGGCAGAGAAAAATAAAAAAAGAAAGCAAAGAGAAAGTAGATAATTTCTAATTATATTTGATAAAATGTATCAAACAAATCAAAAATCTCCCCTGTGAGGGGACGGGGCTAGAATACAATTCCCCTCCGCCGCTGGGTAGCGTCCCGTAAGAGGCGGGTATCCCCGTAGTTTGGTGGTAGGAGGTTCGTCCTCCGACTGGCTCGTGACCACTATCATGTCAAAAACGATCCGCCAAATATCTTATGATGTGTTCCGGTTCGATGGCATGTAAGCCAGGTTTTCCCCTATCCCACCCTATCCTTTCCCCAAAATGTGATGGTTCCAATAGCGGACTACTATATTGTCCTCCCCTTCCAGTAACCTCTAGGTTGGCAACGCATCTACAACATCTCTGGTGTTGTAGATGTTCATGGGCGAAGGTAACGATTTACCATCAGGTGGTCCTTCTGCCCGTTTGCCATCCGTTATCTATAAAAAAAAGAACTAGAAACTCCTTACAGAGCCTAGAAGTAAATGAGCAAAAAAGAAGAATTTTGTAAAGACAGACGCTTTCTTTTATACTAACCATGTAGACTAAAGTAATTACTTAATATTATATATATACACGTGCGTGATTTGTATAAAAGCACTATATATTTTAAATTATTATTACAGTAAAGTGTAACATCATTTAAACAATGGCAAATAAATTATTTTTTGTTACTGTTGTCGTCGCATACCTCATTGCATCTGCTTCTTCCGCTAGTGAGATAATATTGATTTGTAACATATATGATATTTTTTTTTATTTAATATTTATTTTTACCTATCACATATAGTACAGTAGTATGGTATAGCAAATTAGTTTTTATAAATAAATATTATCTTATTTACCGCAAATTGTGGCGCAGAGGCACAAGCGTGCGACTGTAAACGCGACAGGTTGTGGGTTCGATTCCCACTCCAGGAAATGTAAAATTTAGTATTTTTATTTCTTAGGTTTGGTAACAAGGCAAAGCGCCGCGTTGAGTTCCGCCACTCAGCACGCAATGCCTCAATTTGGCGGAAAGTGGGGAACGGAAATGTTTAAAGAGAAAAGAGTGTCTTAACACTAGTTTCTCTGGTTCCCTCTGCCTACACCGCTATACTACCGCTGCGGGATACAGGGTGAAGTTAAAAAAAAAATCTGATTTACCAAGACTACTTCGCTTAACATTTTGAATTTTTTTAGGAATAGCAACAAATTCAGGTGGAGGACAAGGGCCTACACAAGGCCCGACTCGCTCTACTGGGACAGCTACATCTTTAAATGGACCTGCAGTAAGCGGTTAGTAAATAAACAACGTGAATATTATAGATATATTTATTTGGTTTCTAAAAAAATATTGTAGTAGGAAACGGATTTGTTGTAAGAGAACGGAGTGTCTTAACACTAGGTTCTCTTCCTACTGCCTACCCTGCTATATGCGGGATACAGCGTGAAGTTAAATATATATATATATATATATATATATATATATATATATATATATATATTTTTTTTTTTTTTGAGTGAAATCCATTATCTTAATGTAATGTAACTTATTTCATTAAGTAAATAAATAAGATATAAGTTTATTCTTCAATTACCCTAATAATGATAGATTTAGATGAAATTTGACGAATAGGTACATAATTTATAACCAAAATAATCATGTTTCTGAATTCTAAAACAACAAAGGTCTTTTAATATATATTATTACATATTTTTAAGCAGTACTTTATTAAACGATATTTTATACCTATCACAGTCAATCCTGCTAATAGCGCGCAGTCCACAAGTAATTCTAATCCAGTGTCAATTCAACAAATATCGTCTTCATAACTTCCAGTAAGTATTAAATGCAAACTTCATGATTTTCATGTATGTATAAATCTTACTGACTTTATTAAGTCATAAGATAAGAATCATAAACTCAATAATTAATTTGAATCTAAACCTTCACTTAGGAAAGGGAGGATAATGTAGTAGTCCGCTATCGGAACCACCACATATTGGGGAAAGGATGGGTGGGAAAGGGGAAAACCTGGCTTACATGCCATCGAACCGGAACACATCATAAGATATTTGGCGGTTCGTCTTTGACATGATAGTGGTCGCGAGCCAGACGGAGGACAAACCTCCTGCCACCAAACAAAATTTTTAAATTAATCAAAACTTGTATTTTTCAAATACATTGCCCGTTTCTTAAACATCAACAAGGTCTGGATATTGTTCTATATTTAGTGACCTCGAAACTCTGTACTAGAACCAGAACAAACGCACTTTGTACTAGAACCAGAATCAGGACCTAGGTGAAAATAATTGAAATGTAGCCGAGAGAGGATCAAACTCACAACTATTGCGCTCATCATGTTAGACGTCTGTTTCATTAATACCTACTCGTATATAATACTTCGTAAATAACTTTCGTTGCTTATATAATATTTTAAGGAATTATTAAATCAGTAAGATATTATTAAACACCTATCGTGGCGCAGAGGCACAAGTGTGCGACTGTAAACGTGACAGGTTGTGGGTTCGATTCCCACTCGAGGAAATGTTAGTATTTTCATTCCGTGGAAAGTGAGGAACGGAATTGTTGTAAGAGAACGGAGTGTCTTAACACTAGGTTATCAGGTTCCCTCAGCCTACCTTGCTATAAGCGGGATACAGTGTGAAGTTAAAAAAAAATGAAAAAGTTATTATTTACGCAAGTAAGTCTGTAAATGTATTAAAATACGGTATTGGAGTTCTAACAAACTTAAAATAACAATTTAGAAATTTCGAACGAAGCAGTTTATATATATATATATATATATATATATGTATATATATATCTTAATTATCAAGAGCGAGAACTTTTTCAGTTTTACATGTAACACTCCAGTATTTTTTCTTTCAGGAAAATTACAGAACAATGGTAAATATATGAGAGTATCAACTCAAATAAAATCATAATATAAATGTGATATTTTATTTTACATCCCTCTGAGCTTTCTCGTTTGGCAATTGAATATTAGTTTTTATAGTACATAAGAATTTGACCGTAATGATAACAGTCCTTGTCAATTGCTTGTTGAATTGATGAATATTTTTTTTTACACTATGTGACAATTTGCTATACAAAAATAAAGTTATCATTAGATTAAGACATACATATAATATATTTATGTTAATCTATTATATATAATTAAAAAAAAAAGCTAAGAAATAGGGCCTACAAAATATGAAATATATTATTACAACATACAACCGATTCTGCATTATTAATAATTTTATGTGAACCATAAAATTGTGTACGAAAATATAATTATATTGTGAGACGGCTTCAAATTTTACAAGCTTGTGATGACGAAGCTTATATGATTGAATGGGCTTACGACTTAGCACAAGGAGGCGTGAATTTTTAATCCTTCTATTTAAAAAATTAAAATGATTTGTATTTTATTAAAATGCTATATTTCTTTTATTATGTAGTTTTACATAGTCAATGTTTTTATATTACTAGTGTCCCCGTTGACGCGTTAACAACGCGTTGTCTTTAATAGTGTATATGTCACTTTATATAAACATGGATTTCAAACCATGGTAGTATGTGTTACATTTATTTTATTAATTTAATATACTGTTCTTGCATTATTTAAAAAAAATATTAGGATTCTGCACTCCTTCTCTATATAAACTATAAGTGTGCCAAGTTTGATGCTCTTCCGTCCGCGTAATTTTCGTAAAAAGTTTTTACTTCACGTATATATAAAAAGACTAGCGTCCCCGTTGACGCGTTAATAACGCGTCCTAGGAAAGTATGTATATGTCACTTTATATAAACGTGAATTTCAACCATGGTAGTGTGTGTAACATTTATTTTATTAATTTTATATATTTTTAACGTATTACTTTAAAAGATACTATCATTCTGCACTCCTTCGCTATGTAAACTATAAGTGTGCCAAGTTTCACACTCCTCCTGCCGCGTAATTTTCGTAAAAAGGGTCCAAACTTGTTGCTTCACTTATTAATATAGAGATTATGGAAATTGAAAGTGTGGCGAAAGCTTAACAAATGATGGATGAACTTTCTTTAATATATGAAATGTGTTTTTATAACAAGTCAATTTTGAAAAAAAGATTGTAGTTTAAACTATGAAATTAATAAAATTCTAAAATCCATGATTTAATTACAAAATTCAAGAATCACTGTTAGGCGTAGATGCAGGAAATTAAGAAAAAAACAAGAAAAAATAACAATTTATTACTTTCTTAGCTTTATGCATCTCCTGCATATAGCAGAATAAAGAAAGACAACCTAGGTCTAGGTCTAGGTCTAGGTCTAGGTAGGTCAAAGGTCTAATTTTCCCAACAAATTCCTTAATCGTCCTGAATGCCAATTTTTCTTTTTTTTATTTTAATTTTCAATTTTTCGTTCTTTTGATTCCAAATTTCATATTTTTTACTATTGTTTTCCTTTAGCTTTAATGACTTTAAATTCACATTAATCAATATTTTTAATTTTTTCAAAAGCAATAATTTTAGGATTTATTTATCGTATTTGAAATTTCAAATGATTTTGATGTATAAAAGAATAAATGCCTATTGAGGCACGAAAGTGGGGAACGGAAATGTTAAAAGAGAACAAAGTGTCTTAACACTAAGTTCTCTGGCTCCCTCTGCCTACCCTACACTGTTACGGGCGGAATACAGCGTAAAACTATAAAAAAAAAGAATATATTCGACCTTCCAAATTTATACTGTCTTAAAAAAAATATGTCACATACTAAATTATTTGTGCTTTTTTTATTTGCGTAAAAAAATATTGTTTTTATGTGTTTAAAGCGACCTTCCAACAGGACACTACGGACAAAGATTTATGTTTGCCCTATCTATTTAAATATAGTTCATACGAAATAAAATTAACCACTTACAAAATACATGACTTTAAATATATATAAATTATTAAGAGGACTTCAAGAAACTATTATTATTATTATCGTAAACAAAACTCGTCTCATCGAATCAAAGTGCTGAGAATAGAGCTTTTATTTATGATTATTTCATCAACGAAACTTTATCAAATACAATACGCAAATTAATTTTACTGCTTTGTAATGTCACGACGACCGTTACAATTGACGTATTTATTATTGAATTTATCTATATTCCATCAAAATGTTGTTAAAACATTGTAATAATATTCTGTAATAATTTCGCTGAAAATTTCAGTTGTAAATCTTCAACCTTGTTATTTTCACGTTTATTTGGCCAAGATGTATAAGAATATTATTCTTGTTTGTTTTATTTTTGTATTTTTAATGATGGAAATACGCTGTGGTAGGGTTGTAAATCAATCTCTCACTTTTTAATTGTTGTTTATACAGTACTTGTTTATACAGTGTAATTAAAAATATTTTCTTTATGAATTATTTCAATACATTTTTTTTTCTTTTACATTACAGCATCGGTTGCGACATCTGTTCCACCAGGTACATATTATGTACACATATTTTTGACAGCATTTTACGATTTACGCTTTGGATTTTACATGGATATATATGTTTACTAAGTTTCTCCATTATTTTAATCTGTGATATGTTAGCGTCTTCTTTTTCAGCTTTCTTTAATTTTTGAATTGAAAATAAATAGAGACTCTATCACTTTTGTTTTTTACACACAAATATTGTATCTTCGTACTTCTACAGTATTTTAAATATTTAAAATCGAAGAGAAAAAATATTTCTAAATATTATTATTTTTCTCACATCCTACCTTTCTAAACTTTTATTAGTATGACACCAACAGGTCACAAGTGTACTCAAATGATGTCATTTCTTTAAATAAAACTGTTCTTACATTTACAGGGACTACTGCGATAATTAACCCGACAGGTAATTCATTTACTTTGAGGTATCATATTTCGATGACGATGTCTTTTGCGACAATTATGTTTATTAGTTATTGAATTATATATTTTTATAAAGTAATAAATATTTTCAGTAATCCTTTAAGAGTAGTAATTCGATGTTATATTTTTTTTGTTTTCCTTCTTGTAACGGAATGTTCAATTAGAGATAATGAATTAGGTATATATTAAAACTGCCTCATATAAAATTAAATATCACATTAAAATCTGTGCTTAAAAAATTATAAACTGTCAATAAATAACTTTATCGATTATACATACACATCGATACATTTGTCGATATTTGCTTATGTTCGAAAATATTGGTAACTTAATTTCACTTTTGTACACTATTCATTATTTATAAAACTGAAATTGAATAATAATTAATTTAATTGAATAATAACTAAATTATTCTTTTAACATCTGCTTGTTTTCAGCGATGCAGTCTAATGAAGCTGGCTCGAAAGCAGCTAATGACATACTAATACGCGGATTTGGTGATGGCAATAAAGTCGCAGTGCCCCCATGTCCAAGCGGAGTCGGAATATTTGTACGCACTTTCCAATAATTTTTTTTCAGATATTTTTGAGGATTTTCTAAGAACCCAGTATACTAAAGACTAGGTATCAAACTTTATATGATATTAGAATTGTGTAAATTATACATCTACGTAAAAACTGCTGAACAGATTTAGATAAAATTAAAATAATATATAGTTTACAATCTGAGGTAACTTTATGCTTTCTTAATATAACATGACAATATACACTGAAGGTTCTCTCTGATTTTCACAAATTAAGAACGAAATTATTTGCTATAAGCGCAGATCCCCCTTTATTCGAACAGTTTCAGTAAGTTTTACTTCTTGAATTTCAGAAGGAAATAATAGCTCTACTTACGGGATCGGTAAGACATTTAAAATATTTCTTTGTACAGCTCTTAAGTTTTCTTATGTTAAATAAAATTTCATAAAATGCTTTAAATAATCTATTAATTAATACTAAATCCCTCCTTCAAAAATAAATTTAAGTGAAAAAAATATGAAAAAATAATAATTTGACATTTTGGTACATGATATTTTATCCATTTGCCTATCTAGTTGTAATAGTAATAGTAGATTCTTGTCATAAATTTGTAATCCTTCATGTGCCGGCTTAGAAGTCCCACATAACTCATTCGGTTCTCCAAACGGGCGGCACTCAACACAGATACCCATCTGTGAAGGGGTTTCCTCACTGTTAAAAAAAAAATGGAAACCGTTAAAAATGAAGGAAAATACTATTACATCAGATCTGTCTAACTATACAAATATATATTACCGTGTCATGCTATCGTAGCGCACTTTTAGCACTGTGGATTTGATCTCCACTTTGGTTTTGCCAAGTTCACATTTAAAAATATTTTCGTTTCCCAATCGATTATTCAAAGTCATGTTACACTAGTCACTGAGCTACTCAAAAAGCAAATATTTCTTAAATGGCGGAACGTCTTATGTTATATAATATAAGAACGTTATACAAAATCATTATATCTATAGCTAATCGTTATCTCTTTCCCTGTCTCTCAAAAAAAATTACTTATACGGGAAGCATCATTTCATTAGTAACAAAAATCTTTTTTTTTTTTTTTTTTTTTTTTTTATGGTCACCGGATGGCAAACGAGCAGAAGGACCGCCTGATGGTAAGTGGTTACCTTCGCCCATGAACATCTACAACACAAGAGATGTACTAGATGCGTTGCCAACCTAGAGGATACAGATGGAAAGGGAGGATAATGTAGTAGTCCGCTATCGGAACTACCACATTTTGGGGAAAGGATGGGTGGGAAAGGGGAAAACCTGAAATGATACAGACTCCATAGGTTATACTTATAATATATTTTCTTTTTATTTATTTTTTTAGTTATAGTAGTAAACTGATAAAAGCTTATTTTTCTGATACTTTGTACTTTTTCATTTTTATAGCTATGCTACATCGGAAATTAGTAAGTAATTAGCAATTGGCTGGAAATTATTAAGTATCTTCTAATATTATTATATATTTATAATTACCTAACGCCTGTCGTGGCGCAGAGGCACAAGCGTGCTACTGTATACGCGACAGGTTGTGGATTCAATTCCTACTCCAGGAAATGTAAAATTTAGTATTTTTCTTGGGTTTGGTAACAAGGCAAAGCGCGGTGTTGAGTTCTGCCACTCAACACGCAATGCCTCAATTTGGCGGAAAGTGGGAAACGGAAATGTTGAAACAGAATGGAGTGTCTTAACACTAGGTTCTCTGGTTCCCTCTGCCTACCCCGCTACAAGCGGGATACAGCGTGATGTTAAAAAAATATAGGTATATATCTATAATCAATTGTATATGTTTTATATATTTAGTACCTACTCATTTATACTTATCAACATTTTATTTTTCATATGTTAATATTTTTTAATAATAATTAAATATGTTACTAAATAGAATTTTGTGACCTTTTTCAGGAAATCTCTGGTTTGAGGATGAAACAGAACGACGACTCCTTTTAAATTTTAAACTTAAGTATGATAATTAAATAAAGAAATAAAATAATATTTTAATGTGTCTTCGAGTGATTTCTACAATATTTAGTTGCGTTTTATTTGGAAAAACGCTAGAAAGTAATTTTGCGTGATAGAAATAAATTATATCCAATAACATATTTTTTATAATATTATATACAGTTGTTGCACATTTGTAACTTCTAATTTATCTGACTAGATGTACTGCTTGTGGATTTAACCCCTAATACGTATAGATTATCTTACTATGATGCGATTTTCGCGACCCAAAATACAATATCTCTAAAGGAACAGGAAACAAATGGAGAACGGAATGCCTACCTAAATATAATAAATATGAAATTGCAAAGTTAAAAAATAATTTCCCAGTGACTTAGTATGCATATTGTCTTTTTTAATATGCATACATCGAAAAATATTTAATTTTTGTGAGACATGAAGAGGTTATTGTTATTAACAACACCACACTTACATTTGCCAGACAGTAAATTTCAAAGCATCATTATACGTTTTAATTGGAAAACTCATTATGAACAGTGGTTCTCAAAAGCCTTTTGAAATGAGTCATTTAAGTTAACAGTAACAATGGAATACTCTTACAAAACTTATACATATTTTATATTTCTTAAAGGTCTTTTGAATTTCAATTTTACATTCTAGAATGTTCATTATAATAGTTTCCAAACCAATGAAAAGGACGCCGACTGATTTCGTCACAGATCACTTGAATTTTTTTTTTTTTTTATGGATAACGGATGGCAAACGAGCAGAAGGACCACCTGATGGTAAGTGGTACCTTCGCCCATGAACATCTACACCACCATAGATGTTGTAGATGCGTTGCCAACCTAGAGGATAGAGACGGAAGGGGAGGATAATGTAGTAGTCCGCTATCGGAACCACCACATTTTTGGGAAAGAATGAGTGGGAAAGGGGAAAACCTGGCTTACATGCCATCGAACCGGAACACATCACAAGATATTTGGCGGTTCGTCTTTGACATGATAGTGGTCGCGAGCCAGACGGAGGACGAACCTCCTACCGCCAAACAAAATTGAATTAAAAGTTCTTGTAAAAAAGCAGCTTTTTAAAAATATACTCTTCCAAATATAGAAGGATAGGCAGAGAGAACCTAGTGTCAAGACACTCCGTTCTCTGTTTTTGTATATTTTTTAAAAGTTCTTGTAATTATGTATATTTTTACGGGGATATCCTTTAAACATATAACTAAATAATTATAAGGCGAGTACGGTACTCTGAACAGAAAGGGGCCTACCACCAATATTTTGCGACTATTTAAAAGAGAAACATTAAATCATTCACCTATTTTTTTAAAAAAACTACTCTAAAAAAAATAAAAAAGCAAAATTTAATTTACCAAAATTATGAAAAATGTAAGACAAATAAATAAAGATGACTTTAGAATAAAAAAAGTAGGGATTTAATGTTTGTGGTGGTTGTTTATAAACAACAACAAATAATAAAAAATAGAAATGCGTGCAAGTTAGAGTTAAAAAAATAAAGAGCTAGATATGAAAGGTACAATTTTTATTTAACTAGCAATTTAGAAAGACTTGGCGTCTTTAATTTCGTTAAAGATTTAGCGTATAGCAGGCACAAAACTTCTTCTTACTACAAATATTATACAATGTGTAGAAAATGAAGTAAAATTTTATTGAATACACAAAAATATAGAAAATAATTATTGTATAATTAATAAAATTTAAAAAATTTAAAAATTTTGGAATTTCAAATTTTGGGAAAGGTTATCCAAATGCAGATTACCTTACGAGATTAACTATTTATAAATATAAAATTTTACAATATGAAATATACCACTAATAATATATTCATATTATAAATTAAATGGTAATAAAAAATGTTCAATAATTTTGAGTTTAGTTTATCAAGTGTTAGACCTTTAGAAATAGAAAAACATTTAAAAGAAATGTATAAAAAATAGTACGCATCGGGACTTGAACTCGACTGAATGCTAACAACAAAAATAAATTGTAACAAATGGATAAGAATATCGACGCAGTTAGATAAATTACATATGGCTTAACGGTCAGAGTGCTTGGACGGTTTCCAAGAGACGCGGGATCGAGTCCGCTACGTTTAATTTTTATTCGTTCCTTAAAAATGTAAAAAAAAATACAGATAGGTAGAATTATTCGTATATGTGTTAACTAGTGTCCCCGTTGACGCGTTAACAACGCGTTGTCTTTAGTAACGTATATGTTACTTTGTATAAACATGGATGTCGAAACATGGTAGTAGTGTGTGTTTGCATTTAATTTAATATACTTTTCTTGCATTATTAAAAAAAAATATTAGCTTTCTGCACTCCTGCTCTATATAAAGTATAAGTGTGTCAAATTTCATAGTCTTCCATCCGTGTAATTTTCGTGAAACGGGGTCCAAAGTTTTTCACGTATTTGTATGAAGATAGTAAAAGTGAATTAGCGACAGTAATGCTTAATTTTGTCGATAGAATATTTCATTTTATTTAAAGTTTAATGACATGATGCACGTAAAAATATAAATACTCGTTTTTAATTCAAATAACGTGATCTATTAATTTCTTTTTATCAACTTTGCTTATTTACACGTTTCTAATGAATATGTATCACTTTTACTTTAACCAGCATTAGCTGTAAACAAAATGCAATCAAAAATCAGTTTTGTTTGCATTTTCTTTATAATTTTACAATCAACATTCAATTACTTTGGTAAGGAAAATGAAAATATTTCATATTTTCTCATATTTTTTAATCAACTTTTATTTTAATCCTAGTTAATTTAAATTGATTAAACTAAGTTAATACAAAATCACTACACATTACTAGCTAAATTAACATCTTATAATTATTCTTTAAATATATAATAATTTCTTATTTTCAGGTAGTTGCAATGTTTATCCTCCTTATGGTAAATATTTATTTTCATTATACTTTATTTGAGAAATACAATTACAAAATTAATTTAAATGGTGTATTGTAGCAATTTATTTTCTGATTATAATTACTTATAAGGACCAAAAAATTAATGATACCTCACGAAACCAATATAATTTTCATTCTTATTTTTGTATTTTTTGTTGTATTAAAATTATTATTTTTTTCTGCAGTCAATGGATTTTATCCACAACAACCCGGTAAGTACTAAGTTAAGTTAACCGATACGGCATTAGCCAACTATTTATAACTCAGCAATTTGTATATACATATAATATGAAACAAGCGGTTACATATAATATTTTAAAATAAAAAAATAAGGCACGAATTCAACCTGAAGAAAATAGAACTAAGCAAAAAAACTAAGCATTACTATATTCTTTTTAATATCAATATTTAAGTGATAAAAATTACTCTCTCTCTCTACGGTATCTACGAATATTTATTACCTGGCTTTATTAAAAATAATGTTATGTATTCATTTTACATGAGGCCAGTCGTGGCGCAGAGGCACAAGCGTGTGACTGTAAACACGACAGGTTATGAATTCGATATCCACTCCAGAAAATGAAATTTTTAAATATTTATTATTTTCATTTCCTCGCTCTGGTAACAAGGCAAAACGCGGCGTTGAGTTCCGCCACTCAGCACGTAATTAGGTGGAAAGTGGGAAGCTTCTTATGAGAACGGAGTGTTTTACCACTAGGTTCTCAGGTTCTCTGGTTTTAGTTCATAGCAGGGTAAGCCTAGCCTATCCTGCTATGAGCGCTGCTATGATGACAGCGCGAAGCTATTCGATTTATTATTACATTTGTTTTTCGATATATTTTTATTTCCCAAATTCCTGTTATTTTCATATGGTATAAAAATATCTTACAATCGCATATACATGTTTCACAATATAATTATTAATATCATAGAAACATACATGTTTATATGTACAATTGTACATATTAATATTTTACAAGTTTTAGTGCCATCGTATCCACCACGAGGGATAGTACCGATACCACTTCCAGCACCAACTCCGGCTCCAGCCCCAGCTCCAATAACTAGTAAGTTCAAAATAACATACTGTTGTAAATTAAAATTGTTATAGTAATATTATCATAGTAACATTTTCAATTTATTAATATAGATATATACATACACCGTCTTATATAATTCTGCTTTATATATCCGGTTTTTTGTAAATGAAGTAAATCGCCTTCATCTGTGAGTATTTTAGCAGTAAATTCATAAATGATGTACTCGTATATGTCAACTCAGATAGATGTCACGGTCAACAGACATAGATAATGTGTTTTCTGATAGTTTCTTATAACATCTTTACCCAACACTACACAAATACAATATCGATATTCACAAAAATATTCATAGTATATTTTTGTAAAAATATTAATCTTTAGATGGATCCACATTCAGACTTCTTGAAGTACTACATAATATGTAATTCATTTGTTTGTACAGTACCTGTAGGAACAGCCGGGACACCCGCTACACGTAAGCACCAGTTACTTAATTCGCTTGGCATATTATATATTACACGTCTCAAACGTGCTTAATATTTTCTTTATTTCAACAGCACAAGCTCCAGGATCTACCAATGGTAATCCCATTTTTGTTATATATATTTTTTTAGCTGCAGCTTTATTCCCCCTAACATACCCCGTTAGAGAATAGAGAGAACCGAGTATCAAAGTACTTCGTTCTCCTATTTTCGCCTGATTTCAAGACATTGAGTGGCGAAACTCAACACCGCATTTTCCTTAAAATTAAAATACATATTTTGAAAACACATTATCTTACTTATATAAAATTTTCTTACAGTAAACTCTACAAACAATGCTTCGGCAATAAATAAACAAGCGACAAATATCATAATAAATCTCAAATCTCCTGGTCCTACTCCTGAAGAATGTCCAAAATCTTTCCTCGTAAGTGAATATATATTGTTTTTATTATAATATTTTATGTATTTTCTATGCCGAATTATCTTCAGACATCTTCATTATTGTCTAGGCTAAATAAAAGTACTAAATGAGTGAGCGTTAAGACCGTCCGCGGCTTGTGCATGTACTTCGTATTAAATTTCATCAAAAAAGACTCAGTTGCTTAGTCGTGAAACCATTCGATTTATTTGAAAAATAGTACAAAGTCAAAGTCAAAGTCAAAGTCAAATAATTTTATTCAAAATAAGAAGTTACAAGCTTCATTTTTTGAACGTCAAATAATTTACCACCGGTTCACTAAATTTAATGCCTCAGACCTGAGAAGAACCGGCGCAAGAAACTCAGCGGGACTATTTTTTTTTTTTTATATTCGACAATGGCTTACAATTCTTTATTATTGGCAATGATACCTTTGAAACAGACTGGAGCGAGCACTTCATTCCCAAGGTGTGTTATCATTTATAAAATCACTAATTAGGTAATAACCTTTAACACACAAACGTCTTTTTACAATTTTTTTAAATTGTAAAATGGAAAGTTCTCGGACGTTATCTGGGATCCTATTGTAAAAGTAGTACACATGTTTGAACTCGATGACAATATAATATTTTAAAAGCCTGACTGCAAGGAAACCAGGTCCTTCCAGGTCGATCAGAACAGCGGGAAATGCTCTAATAAATAATGTTAAAACAATTATTTTTTCAAACACATTTATTGTGTTGTTTATATAGTCTTATTTTTTTACGTTACTCACGTAGAAAAATGAAATAATTTAAACTATTTAAATCACTAAAATTCTATATTGATGATTTTTTTTCCAGGGAACAATGGAAAAAATAATGCAAGGAACTGTAAGAATAAAAATCTTATAATTACTTTTATATATACGTTTAATATTGAAACGAAACGATTTTATTTTCCACTTCAAGCTCACTTCAAGGGTATTACATTCGCGATTCCGTACTTAATTCACCCGGACTGAGGGAAAATCTACATTTTTAAATATAAAATTCTAACATGTAAATATAGCATTCTAACATGTATTTATAGCTTCGCACTGCACCCCGCACATAGCAGGATATGCAGAGGGAACCAGTGAACCTATCGTTAAGACACTCCGTTCTCTCTTAACATTTCCGTTCCTCACTTTCCGCCGAATTGAGGCATTGCATGCTGAGTAGCGGAATTAAACGCCGCGATTTGCCTTATTACCAGAGCGAGGAAATGAAAATACTAAATATTATTTAATATTTTCATTTCCTGGCGTGGGAATCGAACCCAGAACCTTTCGCGTTTACAGTCACTCTCTGATGCCTCTACGCCACGACAGGCCTCAGTTTATTTTTTTTAAGTGTCAATATTCTCTATTCTCTTCTTGCCGCTCAAAATTGAGACTTTCCGTTACTCAACGCTGAACGTCATCTTATCACAGGAATTAAATGAATTGGTTAAAATAAATTCATTCATTAAGACGTTATCCCACCGCACCTCGATTGCTTTACTTAAATTATTATTTCTAACGCATCGAATTTTATTTTGCCAGCCCTGCCTTGAACCATAATGTCAAGAACAAGAGGTATTCAGTTTTCTCCGGTTCTCAGTTATTTTATACATATAGTATTATGTGTAGTAATTAAAAAAATATTTTTACAGGCAGTTCCATCAGCTTAGTGAATAAAAAAATAACCATAAATATTATTTTCAATAATTTGGTTTTGTTATTACCTTTCTAATGTCTATTTAAAGCATCTGTATTTCATTACTTAAAAGACGTAATGAAAATAAACATCTCTTATATATAAAATAAATGAAAATTGTAACAATATTTAATAGAATAAACTAATCACTTTAAAACAATAAAATTGAATTGTTGACATTTCATTTAAACCTTAATCTTTCCTTAACTAAATTTCAACAGATCTCGTACGTGTAGGTCATTCTATTATCTCCTTTCGACTCCTTTTTACGATAATTATGTGAAAGGAGAAGTGTGAAATTCGGCAGTCTATAATATAGAGAAGAAGTGTAGAAAGTCAAGTGGTGGTTCCGATAGGGGACTACTACATTATCCTCCCTTTCCATCTGTATCCTCTAGGTTGGCAACGCATCTAGTACATCTCTTGTGTTGTAGATGTTCATGGGCGAAGGTAACCACTTACCATCAGGCGGTCCTTCTGCTCGTTTGCCATCCGGTATCCATAAAAAAAAAAAAAAAGAAAAAAATAGTAGAAAGTCAATATATTTACATTAGTAATGTATTAAATTATTAAAATAAATATTACACCCAGTCGTTTGACAAGCACTTTTGTATAAACCACATACACGATGACGACGACAACAAGTACTTTACATTGCAACTTCGTTAAGTCCTTTTTGAGCTCAGATATATTTGATCAGATATATTTTTTAATAATACCTTCTTAATTTATGTACTTTTTATTAAAAAATATTTTAATTTTATTTTTCCTTACATTATTATAAATAGTCACTTTAGTATTAATGTATGACCAATTTTTTTCTGTTTTATTTAGAAGAATCTAATCAGAATAAATAAAAATAAAATAATTTATCTCTTATGAATCTATATTGGTTTTTTTTATTTTTCTTACATCGGAGTAAAGATATGTCCACTTTTAAAATTTAAAATATTCTCCAGATAACTTTGTTATCATGTACCTTGAGCTCCGCCACTCAGCAAGCAAAAGAACGAAGTGTCTTAACACTAGGTTAACTCGTTTCCTCTGTCTACCCTGCTATGTGCGGGATAGAGCTTAAGCTAAAAAGAACATAATTTAAAAACTTGCAATAACAATATATAGGTACAATTGTTATGTATATAATACAAGTCGTGTCCGAGTGGAATATTATTATGAATCGAGACTCATAGCAATCCCGATTATTTGGGCAGTAAAGAAGCCAGCTCTCGTGTTACTGGTGGAGGCAATGAGTCGAAACGTAATATTTTTAAAGAAAACCTTAGCACTACGACGCCATGGACGTAAATGAAAAAAAAAATTAACTGTAAAAAATAGTCTAGTCGTCACCACAAGTCACCTGATAGTATGTGTTCACCACCGTCCACAACCCCATGTAACACCATGCCGGCCTTCAAGGTGTAGGTAGGCTCGCTTCTACAGAATATCTTGGATCTTTAAATTTGCTAATTCGTTAATTTAGTGCAATATGTACTTGCTTTAATTATACGTTTCTCGACTGACACATCAAACTTTAAGCCTATCATTAAAAAATATTTTAGTAAAGTCAAAAAACTCGTAAAATCCATAATTTGTCTAAGAAAGTTTCAGCCGACTTCCTAATAAACAGAACTGATGATTCTTTTTATATACGATGACTAATCTTTCTGGTGTGATCCCATTTAAATATAGTAAAAATTCGACTAGTAATGTTTGTATTCGTTATAATTTTACTTTTTAGTGCATTTTTTCAGTTGAATTCAGTTTTCTTTTTTTTGTTAAAATCCTTATCCTCAACTTTATGCTTTATCCCGCATAACCAGGTAATCAGGAAGGACCTAGGGCCAAGACGCATTGTTCTCCACTTACCGCCTGAATTCGAGACATTGCGTGTTGTATTGAATGGCAGACCTCAACGCCGCGCTTTGCCTTTCCTAAGCGGATAATCATTCCCCTGAGCGGAATCAAACCCATAACCAATTACGTCTGCAGACGCTGTCCCACTGAACCTTACGATGGCCTCTGCTGCTTAATTCTTATAAATGTCATATTTATCACTTATGTATATGAGTGCACTAAGCGTGCACTCAAGTACATAAGTGATATATACCTAATGTTGATATTATTTATGCTTTTTTTATAATCCACATAAAATTTACGGCAAATTAACATTTTCTTGAAAAAATTGCAGCAAAAAGACGTATTCACTTTATATGCAAAACATTAAAATGAAGCTAAAATTATTAATATCGATTTTTGTTATTTTATACTTTAATGAGAAATCTTACAGTAAGTATCTAATTTATTTTGTTTACTTTATGTAATAAACTTATTAAAAACGTTCTTAACCTTTCCACATTAGATCTTTTGACTAAAATAACTCTTGAAAATAGTTTCGCTTATTTCTAATAACATATATAAAAATCTTTTCAGCTTCCGGGCTATCAATACACAGTGAGTACCATAATAAGTAATATATAGTTTTGTTTTTATTTTGTGTGAGTTAAATAGGCAAAAACATTTATAAATGTTAATAAAATATATAAATATGTTCTATGATTAGATTCACTCTGATACGATTGATGCATTTTGAAAAAACTAGGCCTGTTATGGCGCAGAAGCACAAGTGTGCAACTGTAAACGCGATAGGTTGTGGATTCGATTCCCTCACCAGGAAAAAAGAATTAAAAAATAATAGTATTTTCATTTCCTAGCACTGGTGACAAGGTAAAGCGCGAAGTTGAGTTCCACTACTCAGCACGCAATGCCTTAATTCGGCGGAAAGTGGGGAACGGAAATGTTAAAGGAGATCGGAGTGTCTTAACACTAGCGTCTCTGATCCTCTCTGCCTACCCTGCAGCCCTACCCTTCGGGATACAGCGTCCAGCTAAGCTTAGTCTACTATTTCATAAAAAAATAATAAATATAGGGCTGTTATTAATTTAAATTCAATAATTATTCTTTCAATATTAATGAATTATGTTGTTAATATATAATATGGAGCTTACCCAAATTTACTTGTCACTTATTACCGCGGTACATTATATATGCAAAAAATGTTATTCACGTACATAATCATTTCTTTATAGTTAATTCAGTAAACAGGGCAAGCAGTCAAAGTGATGGAATAGCCACAAGCGTTTTCCAACAGGATCGTATTAATTCTAATTTCCCATTTAATCCTTTCCGAAGATTTTTCTTTCCTGTAAGTACTTTATACCAATATCTTTATTTTAATAGATTTATTTTATCATCTAAAAACAATTTTAGAATCTAACGTAAAATTTTAAGACAGTGTTATAAATGTAACATTTTATATATATTTTAATACGTGAAAAAAATATTATGTATTTGATTAACACTTTCTTTATCGCTTATTTTATTTTCAACGCCTGTCGTAGCGTAAAGGCACAAGCGTGCGACTATAAACGCGTAAGGTTGTGAGTTCGATTCCCACTCCAGAAAATAAAATTTTTCATTTCCTGGGACTGGTAACAAGGCAAAGCGCGTCGTTGAGTTCCGCCATTCAGCACGCAATGCCTCAATTCTGGGGAAAGTGGGGAACAGCGTGTCTTAACACTAGGTTCCCTCTGCCAACCCTGCTATATGCAGGATACAGCGTGAACTAAAAAAAAAATCTTTATTATTTTAAGGATCTTCCGCTATTCACAAGACCAGAAATCCCTCGTGAAAGTGACTTCGTTTTCTTTTCAGAAGCCTAATTTACTAATTTGTGATTAGTATTTAAAAAGTAAACATATTCATTATAAAAAATAACAAAATGTCAAACACACATAAGTAAAACAAATTTGCTATTTTATTACAACAGGAGTTAGTAATAAAAATATATTTATATGATTTCCATATATTTTTGTATTCAAAATGTTTTCAAGACGTATTTTTAATAAAAAAAGCTATATTCATATACATATTATAGACATGAATAAAACAAGATTTAGCTAAAACGTTGTTTCATTTCAAATCACGAAATTACATACACTAATCGTGTATATTAAGACGTTAAAATAACTAATAACTCACGAAACACGATTATTAAATTAAATTCATAATATAATTTCTAATAAACACATAGTTAAGTATGTATATTATTTATAGCCTACAATAAGGCACTGAAATATTAATTTAGTACTTCAATTGGCAGTTTATATTTAAGATCAATTATAAATAATTTCATACAATTCTGCTTACTACAAATAAGCATTTTTTATCTAAGAAGGTACAGCTGGTACTCAATTCTTATTAGAGATCCCATTAAAGATAGTAGTGATTATGATGATGGTCCCAATCCTGAAGTACACAAACTGTACGTGAATAGTGCAAAAAATAGTGTAAATAAAGAAATAATCATTTTTTTATTACTATATTATCAAAATGTATGTTATTCTTATAACTAATATTTTATTTTTAAACATAAATATTAGTATTTGTATTAAATATTTAATAAAGTTTTTACAGAATTACTAAAAATATTTTGTTTTTGTGTACAAAATTCAAATTCAAATTTGATTGTCTGTCTACATCTATATTTATCAATGGTAAGGCGTCCATATAACACGATTCCCAAAGGCTTACCTTTTGTAAATTACAGTAAGTTATTGTCGAATTTATTAGTAACCTTAGGGATACCAAAAAAACCAGACAAAAAAAAACCAGAAAAAAAAGTTTGCAAAAAAAACAAGCAACAAAACAAAACTACGAGTGCTAAAATAAAAGGTCGCCAGGAAAATTGAGGGAGTGAAATTGGAATTGAGACCTGAAAAAAAGGTCTGAGCGTCCTATATCGTCATCCATAAATACGGCTTACCTCTATGTACCGCCTTCTGTAAATATACCAGCTTCCCTTAGTATACCGGCTTTCCTAAATATACCGGTTTTCCTAAATCTATAGACTTACCTTTTTGAAAATTTTGACCCCTTGCCACTGATATTCATATAAATTTTAATGACACAACGAAAATTATTTGGTTACTTTTGGCTCAATCTTGTTAATGGGATTTGATTCTATTCATAACGAATTATTAAATAAAGATAAAAAAATATTTACTTAAAATAAAGTGATTTATATAAAATATCTATTGTACATTTTGCTTCCCCGTAAAATAATGCCATATATGCCTAAATCAGCGATGAGAATTACACCAGTAACAATTTACTTAATTATAACTATACATATTTCCGTATCTATATATATTTACTTACAAATTATATTATAAACATATATATTTTTAAAGCTTCACGCTTTGTTCCACGTCCTAGTGTCGAGACACTCTTCTCCTGAATTTGAGACATTGAGTGGCGGAACTCAACGCAGCGTCTTTTTTTACCAGAGCGAAGACATAAAAATAAGTTAATATAACCTTTTTTCCGAGTGAAAAACAATCTATCGCGTTTACGCAGTCTCTGTATACTACCCTATTGTGCCACGATGGTCCTAACAGCATAATAAAAAATAATATTTTATTAATAATTCGAGCAGCATGAAACACGATGCACCACACAATAAATGTAGAATCGTTACACACGTACTTTTAATATCGAATATATATATTTTTTATGTTGTTTTTTATAAACACCATCACAAAACTATGAGAACTAATATGACTGTCACTGCCATTTTAATCTCCATTACTGTTCGACGTATTTCAATCTTTGTTTGTTTTCGTAATCATATTAACCTGTCTTTCAGATAATATCTCTTTGTTAGTCTAATCAGTCAATATTCCAATAGATAATTAAGCATTCACGCTGATCACAGGTTATTGATTTGGGATAAATGAATATACTCGTACGTGGTCCATACGATGACTGTTTGCATTGAATCCAATTGTCATATCTGCCAGTCCATTGACACGAAATACCTAAACAAACAAATTCATTAGTAAATATGTAGATCGATAGATAAATTCTTTTTTGTATACATAATTAATACATTTCAGATAGAAATAAAAGAAAAAAAACAATTGTAAATAGAAATAGAAAAGAAATGCAAAGGTAAAATATGTATGTAGGAAAATTAAACAAACACTTGTAGTCCAATTTTTTATTATAATAATTATTGATCCGTTAAGCCGAGGTGGTGCAGTAGTGAATGTATCATAGTGTATCGTCGTGAGTTCGATCCTCACTCGTGAGGAAAGTTCATATTTTCATTTATTTGTATCATGCATGCCGTAGTAAGACAATAAAGGTTCTCACTACCTACCCTGCTATATACAGAAAATGCGAATAAGATACTGACTTTGTAATTATCTTTGTTAAATTAAAATGGATAAGGGTAACATATAATGTTTATTGTATAAAAAAATATAACAAATACACAAAGTAATTTGGACGTATAGTTCAAAAGATGTCACGATAAGATTGGCATGATTACGGCGCCATTAAACGCGTACTAACTATCTAGAATAATTGAAAACTTTATATTAAATAAATTCTCTTCAATAATTTCAATAATAAAGACATTAACTTGTAATTGTTTGTTGGTCCTTTTATTTAACTTTTTTTTTTCTTTTTTTTTTATGGATAACTGATGGCAAACGAGCAGAAGGACCACCTGATGGTAAGTGGTTACCTTCGCCCATGAACATCTACAACACCAGAGGCGTTGTAGATACGTTGCCAACCTAGAGGATACAAATGGAAGGGGAGGACAATGTAGTAGTCCGCTATCGGAACCACTACATTTTAGGGAAAGGATGGGTGGGATAGGGGAAAACCTGGCTTACATGCCATCGAACCGGAACACATCATAAGATATTTGGCGGTTCGTCTTTGACATGATAGTGGTCGCGAGAAAACTAACTTAACTGTATAAATATATGTTCCATGGCTAATCTGCTGAGCATCTGTTTATAAAAATCAGCATCTCTTTAGAAAAATGATACAAAGCACATATATATAAATGCAGATGTAGAACGAAAATTTTAAAATCGTGATAATTTCTTATAAATAGCAGACATTAGGTGCTATATATCTACAATATGATATTATTATTATTAAAGCAATAAATACGTTACAAGAATAATCTATATCGTCATATCGTTTGAGTTATAGCATGAATCATAATTACAAACTGTACATTAATTACAATTACCAATGAAGACATGCATGGATGGAGTTACGTGTCGTATTTTTATATTTTCGCAGTTAATTTCATAATGACATATGAACCATTACCAACTTTAAATTTAACTTTTTTTTGTTTCTTTTATTATGAAAATATCTTAATAATATTTTCATTGTAAAAAATATTCAAATTTTGGGACATCTAAAAAACTTGATAACAGTTACACTCAAAGTGATATATGCCAAATCTATGCAAAAATATGAGCTATGCTTTAATTTTTTCCAGGACGGATTATTAAAATCCTTTTGAAACTTTATTAAAAAAGCTATGTTTAAATAAAGCAATGTATCCATCGTAAGTATCTTATTTTAGTTAAAAGCTAGGATCGTTGACGCAGAAAATATATATCAAATACCTTATCTGAGTATAAAAAGATACCTATTTATTATTTCAAAGTAAACCTCTATCTATTTGTAATTTTCTTCAG
This sequence comes from Philaethria dido, assembly GCA_033558755.1. Lineage (NCBI taxonomy): Eukaryota > Metazoa > Arthropoda > Insecta > Lepidoptera > Nymphalidae > Philaethria > Philaethria dido. The sequence goes on along the minus strand of JAKGSA010001138.1, from coordinate 69,458 downwards.
GTATACCCAATGGGTATTACTGATTTGAATATATAAAAATTTTGTCCCCAAAATACGATGTTCATTTTCGAAGGATTTCTCTTTGAAGGTAACCCGAGGTTAAGGTTTTTATCGAGCCAGTGGCGGTGACGGATTCCTGCATAATGGCCGCATCGAATACAAAGCAGGAGGCTTCACCCAAAAGAATCTAATTTAAAAATAAATAGCCTTGCATTAGATAGTAAATGAAATGTAATATATGGAAATCGAATGGAGATAAAATTTTCAGCAGTAAGTATATGTCTTGCCGTAAGCTTTGACTTATTATTTTTATAATTCTGTCACAGTTTACCTTGTTTAGAGTAAATTATACTTACCTACTACTTACTTAACTTCACGCTTATCCCTAGCGGGGTAGTCAGAGAGAATGGAACGCCAAACGCTACGGTCTATGCATACCTCTTTCGCCTCGTCCACAGTCATTAACCTCTTCATGCATGCCCTCCGGGGAGTCCTCATGCTTTTTACGTGATCTTCCTCCAGTATCATTGATACTGTATTCTTGAAGGTCAACCGAGGTCTCTCCCTGCCTTTCTTACCGCTCACCTTTGCTTCATATATCTTTCTCACCATTCTTTCATCACTCATCCTCTCGACGTGCCCAAACCACCTGAGCACGTTCTTTTATAATATTTTATCAATTTATGTATCCTTCCACGAAAAGACATAATATAATTTACTTATTTATTTCAAATATTAAAAATGGCTCCATAATAAATATGATTATAACCTACTTACATATAATATATAAAATATTTTAACTTGTAATACTATTTTCAAAATGGACCTTGCGTATTGTTTTTCAGATATTATACTTTTGTTAGAGTAAGCAAATTTTTAGTAAATTGAATTTGCTTCTGATATAGGGCGTAAAGTAGCTCCACACTACATCTGCGAACTGAAATTTGATTTGCACTACATATTGCTATGATCATACGAGGGTGGGCACGAATAGAACGTAACAGATTGCAGACTTCCTGTATAGGTAATAATAAGATAAATATGTGCAGTTTATAAAAGAAATATCTTCTTTTATTTGACATTTTCAGACGTTTTCGGTTTGACGGGAAGTCCTTAATAACATTATTACTTATTACTGTTAGCATAATTTATATATATTAATATTATATTTGATATTATTTTAAAATATGATTATATTGTTGGGGTGTTTATCGCGACGTATTGTTACGATGATAACTACATGTTTATTTATCTGTTGGTTAAAAAGGGTTATTGCGTCATGCGCCGGAATGGTGGAAAGGCGAGAGGCAGGATCTTTTGATTGTAATAAGGATTGAAGTGATATATAATTGGATAATATTGGTATAAAGTAATTGTGAAACCGGAGTCTTGTCTGATTTGTTGGTCAACGCTAACATTACATACACAAAAAATGTAAATCCAACTGAAATTGTGACAAATCAAGGTTGTTTTATAAGACTTTTGATAAATATGAGCGATTATTTTAACAAGAAAAGAAAAGAATTATACGAAAGAAAATGAATTAAAATTAATTAAATTAGATCTTTTTGTTCGTTTAGCTAATTCGATAATATCTGCCATTATTAATTATCATTTCTCAATATTTCATTAATTAATATTTTCAACAAATTTTCCTTATAAAAAGACAAATAGCGCAGAATTTAATTATTCCATTAAAGAGGGAAAAAAGTAGAAATTAGAAAGAAATGTTTGTATTATATCACTTTATTATTTACATTAAGCATTTTAAAACACAATCGTTCAAATAATTTAAAATCCAATCCACACATTTATTTTAATATTTAAGTAAAGGTTAAATTATTAGTTCTGGAATTACAATCATTGTTACATATCTCTTTCACACATATATCACAGATTTCCATTTTATTTACATTGAGCTTTGTACTACTGAATATGACTGTACAAACGTGGAATCAATGTTTTACAACTATTTTTATACAAAAGGTACTTGTGGATTTAAATATATGTACATTTGTGGAAGCCTTATCTTCGTCGGTAAAATCCTCTGTAGAAATATCTCGGAACAGCCGGGCCTGTAATGAGAAAAATAGTGTAACTGCCAATGTGCGCTAGATCTTTACAATATACATGTATACATGCGTATATAATATTATATTTAAAAATAAATAAAAAATTAATAAAAAAAATAATTCTTTTTTTAGGCAATATAGTAGGTATTAGTAATGTATTAGTGTATCTAGTTCATTATATAACACAAAATAAGCTAGAATTAAGTTATATGTATACGGGGAAAATTTGTAAATATATATATTTATAAGTAATATTTATATTTTTTTCATTTATAATATTCGGTATCAGGTAACCACTTCGTTCTGCAATTTTTCTTAAAATATATATATAATATAATATATTTTGAAAAAATATCCAAATAAATATACCTAAAACTCTTAGTATCAGAGCGTATAATATTATGACAATTATCAAATTGTTTATTTCTTTAATGACATTACTGTTCTAAAGCTCATATCAGATAATTTATATAATTAAAATACATTTAACACAATTACTAATATCTAAATTGCTGATTTTTTAACGAATTACTTAAAATATAACACAATCAATAAAACATCGTAACATAGACTTTTCTAAATAAACCAAACAACATTATAATCATAAAATTTAATAATATGGTAGGCATATCATAGTAATAATATACCATTTAAGTATCGTAACAATAAAATATTTTTTTATTGTCAACAAACAAAACCTTTTTACGAACTCATAGAGCGTTTAATTTTAAAAATGAGTGTTATATTAGTTTTTGTACAACATTGTTTGTTTATGTGCGCTTAGGGGTAGGTTGTCTGTGTCAAATTTCACGCTCGCCGGGACGGAAATGCACAAAGTTTCCTTTTGTGGCGTTTCTCATAACTTGATTTGTGACGGTGCAACCCTTCAGGGTTCCGGTGCGGCGCCGCGGCGGCGAGACGCTCCACTTCCGCGCTACACCACGATACTTCGCTACATATGGCTTGCTTGACATCCTTTCATATTTAGACACTTTATGTCATTGTAACGTACAATATGATATATTTTTTACAAAATTTCAATGAAATTGAAGTAGATATTGAATAATATGATTTTAATTTAATAGAATCGTAGACTGAATGGAAGAATTGAGACTATGTACAGTGGTATAAGTACAACAGTACAACTTAGCAGAAGTGATTTAAGGATTCCGAAGATTGTAATTTTGTCATTATTCAAAGGAAATGAAGCCCTTGATTATTCAACATCATCTTTAAATCACTCTCCTGAGATTTTGTTTCTTTGTCTTTTGCACTTATCCCACCGTAAGTAACACTCGTGGAAATACAGTATTAAATTATTTATATCTAAATGAATAAGAATAACTACTATCAGTTAGTCACTGATTGACATTTTCATTTCTTATATTTATAATATTTTTATTTTATATAGCTAAGAAAATAGCCGAAAAGTTTTCCTTAAGATGTGCAATAATTAAAAAACTTTGATTAAGTGATTCAATATCATATTTAAAATTAAAACAGAACATTATAATATCTACGCACACTTTCTGCCTCACTAGAATCGATCCTACACTACCATCGCATACCGAAAAATATCTCTCAACGGTACCTCTATAACATCACTATCTACGTAATTGCATCATATAAATTAGCAGTTTTTAAAGTAAAAATAGAGCACTATTAATTAGTTCTTATAGATTATGCAAGCAATGAATATATCTCTCATTAGTTCCACTCCAGAAGGTACATAAATCGTTAAAGGATATTGTTAAATCACGAGCTCATTGTACGTCGGACACAGCTACAAATTGATGTAAAAACCTTGCTAATGTTTTGTGAATTGAAAGTCAAATAATACTATAGAAAAACTCTATGATTTTTATTCGATTTGTCATGATAATTTATTTGAATTTGATACGCATATATTTAAAAGGAATTTAATATTATATGTAAAAGCATTGAAATCAGCCACTCAACTTGGAATTATGTACTTCGAATCCGGGTGGGATGTAGAGAGCGGAGTATCTTGACACTAATCTCTCTCTGTGCTTTTTGCTACCTAAATATCTAAACTAAGGATATTTATTTGTGGAAACTATTAGTTATTTTTGTCTGAAACGACCGTTCAAACTCATAGCACTGAATAAATATTTTTCTGTGTGACAAAAAATTATAAAGAAATATTTTATTAACTAATGTAAAATATTAATCAGTAGAATATATAATATAGCAACATTTTGTCATTTTTGCTTCTAAATTCCTTTAATTAAATTTATTTCCTTACTTATTAATTGTTATTTTTTAACCTTTTAAAAGAATAGCTGATTAAGCCAGTAACAAGCATTAATTGTTAATAAAATTTAAGTTAAAATAAATAATTATAAATAAAAATCATAAAAGACAAAGCAACAAGGCTATCAAATAAATCTTCAATATTACTAATTTTCACTATCGTACTTAATATATTTTCGAAAATGTTTGTGCCACACATAAATGCATTTTATGAAGCTTATTAAAATAATCAAATAGCAGACAACCTTATTTTATTATTATTCAAAAACATAATTTGACATTAATTTTGTAAATACAGATTTTAACCTTAGTATGCAAAATTAGTACTAAATTCATATATACCTAGTTACATATATAAATAAATTTATAAAATTATTCATTTAATAGAATGTGTACTTGACATATTCAACACTTTGTATCTGCGCCATAAAATGGTTGATTTTTTTGGTTTCATACTGTATCCCGCACATAGCAGGGTAGGCAGAAGAAACCAGAGCTAAGACACTCCGTCCTAGTGTTAAGACACTCCGCCTTTTTAACATTTCCGTTTTCCACTAAAATGGTTGATCGTATAAAATATTTCTACTCGTACTTGTTAGTGTAAAATAACAATTACTTTTTTTTTATTATTTTTTTTAAATAGGAAAAATGAAATGTAAAATTTAAACAATTTGTAAAAACAAGAAAGGTCTGGTTAGTTGATTAAACAATCTGTATTAATTACTTTAATATTAATATTAATTTTCAGAACATAACATAAAATAACTCATTTTCGTGTTGCGTGGATAACAATGAAATACTTAAAGCTTAAAATGTAAAGAATACTAATTTCAAAAGTTACAAAAATTAAAAAAAAATATCACCGTGGTGGTATAAGTACAATTTGAGCGATTACGATCAAACAATTTCATAATTTATAGAGTGCAATAGATATTTGAAAATATTTTTAACAAATTAAAACTTTTTATTATAAATAACTTTATAAATGTATGAAATAAAATATTTAAATGAAATAAAACTTTAGAAGTTTCAGGCTGGCTAATCCATCCTTGTATGTCCTCGTAAAAAGCAAAACTTTTTCAAATTAAAACTTCTTGCACACTCGCTGTATTTGAAAACTGAGATATTGTTATGAAAGTTTTCAAAAGAAAATCTTACAATAGGAAAATTGTATACAATAAAAAACTTCACGCTCCGATAAGCATATAAAATTAGAAATAATATTAAAATTTATAAATTCAATTTTGTAGGTACCTATTAATTTTAATTACCTTTTTTGTACACCTGATTAATAAAACAACATGAGATAGAATCAATGACGTAATCATTTAAAAGGATTTGTCAATTTCTTCTGTTAAGCTCTTGAAGTAAAATAACTGCAATGGATACTAAGTAATTCGAATTGCTAAATGAGTGGAAATCGGCTACTTTGTATGTAACAACTACATCCTCTCTGACAAAACAACTCATGAAGAATGGCGAAAATGAATACAAGATATAAAAGACGTACCTACTAATTTTGAGTTCTGTGATTATAAAAAAGTTAATATTAATTCTTAGTCTAGTTTAGTAACAGAAGAAAATTTAATAATTCAGAAAAAGGTAAAGGGTACGGACCATGTATACGTAAAATAACCATACAAACGTACGTATACAGCAGGTAAAATTTTTATAGCAACTAACCTAAAAACCTTAATTAAATATATGTAGATAATTAAACCCATAATCTTACATTTCTAAATTTCCTCACAATAATGGCAGTAGGTGTCATAATATTTTTAAGATTCATGAACCAATTAAGTGATAAGAATTGGAAAGCAATTGAGTTACTTAATTGATTAACTCAGGTTTGTAATGGCCTTACACGCAATGCGTTTGTAACTACAATAACTACAATATTTTAAAATTCCAATTATGAAACCTACTTAAGTCGCTATTAAATACTTAATTATATTTTTGTTATGACAATAGAACAGCACAATAAGAAACTAAATATTATAGTAGAATATATATATATATATAAGTAAAGCAGAAACTTTGTACTCCTTTTTATGAAAATTACGCGGACGGAGAAGTATAAAACTTGGCACATTCATATATTCTTGGCACATTATATAGCAAAGCAATGATTACATCTTTTTTTAAAATAACGTATAAATTATATATTAAATTAATAAAATAAATGTTACAGACACTATGGTTTGACGCCCATAAAGTGACATATACATACATTGCTAAAGACAACGCGTTGTTAACGCGTCAACCAGGGACACTAGTATTACTAAAAATATACATAGGTCACACACACTTATTTACAGAAAGACACTAAAAAATGTACTCAGATCGCGTCAAAATAAAATGTTATTTTAAAATAAGTAAATACAATTCAGATTTTCTACGAATATTATGAAGTGTGATTGTATTTACTACGGTTGGAATAGCCATTGGTTTAATAACGAATACGAATTCATTTAGAGAGCACACATGGGACTCGGTGTATTTTTGAGAACAAACATATAAATATGCAAAAGAGAAATAACAAAGGTCCGGCTAAAAATGGCGGAGGCGTACGAGGTTCCAATTAATATTATAAGTACAAACTCTTTTATTAAATCATCTACACACCCTTATTAATTTCGCAGAGTTTAATGTCTGTATGTTTGAATTTTTTTTTACTCAAAATTGGTATTATATTTTATTATTATATTTTTATGTTTTATTATATCATTATAAATTAAAAAAGACATCACAAGTTACTTTTAAGAAATGATTTAAATTTATTATCATGTTTCCTAATTTTCCTTGTACGGTTCCGAAGTCCTGTTCTGAGCCTGAATTCACGCTATGAAAATATTATATTACCATCGTATCAGGATAAATATACAAATTTTCAAGCAAAATGGATGATAAGAAGTGAGTCAAAATAGCGAGAGTGAAAATAAGAAGAGAGGGAAATAGCGAAAGTGAGAAGCTAATATAATCATGCTAAAATCAAAGGTATTTCTCTCTCTATACTTCACCTGTGTCAATTCTAAGAGTTCTTTTGGTAATTATCTGGAAGACCAGTATTATGAAGCACGATAATATAAATTTACGCGAACAAAGTCATGGTTAAAAGTTAGTTGATTATGAATAGAACGCGTCACCGGTCCCCGCGTTTGTGATATGTCAATTTCATAATTAAAATGCGTTTGACCGTGCTGAAGGGTCTGCGAGATTAAGGGAGTCCAAATTGAATGTTTGGGACGAGTTAGCACTCCAAATACAAAGTCGACGGGAATCAAATACAATTAAAAGAACCGACACGAACAATAGATATCTATTTATCATTTTGTGAACGAGGTTGCAAATCAAACATTAAATAATGTACCCGTAAGGTTAGTTTTAAGCATAACAAAATTATTTTAGGCTAAACTTCTTAATTAAATAACATTTTGTTAAAAATTCGTTGGGGAAAATGTTTACCTGGCAGCTCATTGACTCCTCATCATTTTCAATATACTGATACTTTTACGAATCAGTCGAATCGAATGAACTCAATGAACAAAAGATGCGAGACGAAAGTATTTGGTATGGAAAAAATAACAGTCAAAAAGATTCAAAACAGGAATACCCCATACTTGTCACGAGGAGACCAATAATCCTTTAAACTATTCTAAGGGTTACAAACAAAGAACAATTAAAATATACACGTTTCAAGTAAAACAGAAAATAGTAAATGATTTTTATCAATAAATTGTAAATCGTGATAAAGATTCATACATTTGTTCGTACATCAATGTAAAGTAAAACTGTTGTTAAAAAATTGGTTAAAATCTATTTTTATTATTTACATTCATAAAATTACACCAGAAGTAACATAATAGACAGCGGCCGATGAAAAAGATATAATTATATTAAGAGGAAACAAGTAATTCGTTGATCCGGCATTGCGAAGGCCACACTATCGTTTTGTCAGCGGTCACCAAAACTCTTTCATTTACGGTCGCTTTAACATCACAATCTGTGAGTTTATTAATTTATTTAATATAAAATTTATATGAATACTCGAAATAAAATAATATTAATAGTAATATAAATATTGTGTTCATGTATTTTTTTTAAATATAATAGAGACGCCTGTCGTGGCGCAGAGGCACAAGCGTGCGACTGTAAAAGCGACAGGTTGTGGGTTCGATTCCTACTCCAGGAGATGTAAAATATACTATTTTTATTTCTTGGGTTTGGTAACAAGGCACGCCGCGACTCTGAGTTTCGCCACTCAACACACAATGCCTCAATTCAGCGGAAAGTGGGGAACGGAATTCTTGAAAGAGAATGGAGTGTCTTAACACTAGATTCTCTGGTTTCCTCTACCTACCCTGCTATGTGCGGGTTACAGCGTAAAGTTAAAAAAAATTGAGATAAATGTACGGGCTAAACTTTGGTAACCACTGACTTCACTGCCGGAACGGACAAGATTAGGCGTTGTTTGACCGCAAGCCCCTGACTCATAAGAAAACTATCACTACCGTAAAACACGAAGCATGTTCATTGTTTGCAGGTATATTGCTAGATAATATACTGTTGTGATACTTTATAACAATTTAAATAAGTAGTTAAAATACAAAGAAAAATAAAAAATATTTAAAAAAAAAAACTCTAGGAAAAATTGGTTAACAATTATATTTGATTTACTACAACAAAAAGTTTTTTTTTTGGTATTTATATAATACCTATTTATATTATTTATATTTATACCTATTTTCGTTGTATTTTTTTTTTTTTTATGGATACCGGATGGCAAACGAGCAGAAGGACCACCTGATGGTAAGTGGTTACCTTCGCCCATGAACATCTACAACACTAGAGGCGTTGTAGATGCGTTGCTGTCTAGAGGATACAGATGGAAGGGGAGGACAATGTGTAGTCCACATCGGAACCACTACTACATTTTGGGGAAAGGATGGGTGGGATAGGGGAAACCTGGTTTACATGCCATCAACGGAACACTCAGTAAGATATTTGGTGGTTCGTCTTTGACATGATAGTGGTTGCAGAGCCAGACGGAGGACGAACCTCCTACCACCAATCCTCCTCCTACCTCCCACCGTTGTATATATATATGTACGACAAAAAGTTGGTTTAATCTGCACTTTTAAAATTCTTAAAAAACTAAAATGATTTAATACTTACTATTTAATAACAAAAAAAATATAAATAAGTTACAAACCTATGACAAACAATAAACTAAAATAATATTAAATATATTAGATTAACTTAAAATAAACTTAAAGGATTTTTAATAAAACAGTGTACATTTTTAAATTTTTATTCTAAACTTATAATTATATATTTACATTTGTGTAATTTACAGGTAATAAACAATAATACTTTCAGCACTATAACATAAAGACCTGTTAAAAACTTTGTTAAGGTTCTCTATATATAAATTATAAGTACATTCATCAAACCAAAAAATAACTAGAGGTGTTTAAAGACATGCAATAAGAAGTTAATTCTAAAGTGGTCAAAAGAAAGTGCGTAACATCAAACATGCACATCTACTTGTAAAAGCATTGAATACTTACATACATACATACATACATGATAAAAAAATAAATTATTAAAAATAAATTACAGCTGATTTCAAAAATGCAATAACCAACTAATCAAACTAAAACAATAAGAAATATTTTGATTGTTCAAAAAAAAAGGAAGTAAAGTTAGTTGTTAATATTGCTGCGGAAAAAGTGGCAGTTATACTTGTTTTAAACTATCATTGTATATTTATAAGACTTTTGTAATTATAATAGATAATTTAACAAAATAATGGCACAATATTATAAAATAATTTAATCGATAAAAACTTGCAAATGAATTCTAAATGGTTAGAATATAAGAAGGAAACAAAGTAGACAAGAAAGAAAAGCAAGAAGCGAAGAAGTATTATACAAGTACATAAATAAATATATAATTCTTATTGCTTTATTTGTTTATGCATAATTTCTAACTACATTTGACTAAATATTTTTCTATCGGCGGTAAGGTTTACCTTGTGAACCAGGAGGCTGGAAGCCAAAACCTGAGGCGCCTACAACAACACCACTGGTCTGGGAGGGGTCGCCGGGAGGCGATGGTGGGAACACTACTGGACCTATAAAAATTTAGAAAATTAAATACTGGTTACACAGGAACGCATATTTTGTATTTTCAGGTATTTTTTTACTTTTGCTCAGAGGACAGAGAGAGCCTGGTAGATCCTGAGAATATATTTTTTATTGAAGGATGTACGGAATTTAATAGATGTGCCCCATCGCCATGCAATACGTTATGAGCGAGCGCCACGTCCAAAAGAAATATAAAAATGTATATCCTTTTAAACGTTTCTTCATACTGTTATGTTTACAAAATAAGTAATTAATATACAATTTGGCTTCCATATATGAGGTTACGATATTAAAGTAAACAGTAATTATGTAAATGAGGAATCTAAGCGAATCGTTGTATAACCTTGCTAGCATTGACCTCCAAATTTATTGTATATTTAAAGGAATAGCATTAGTTAATACTCGACGTTGTGAATTAAATAAAGCTTATCATTTTATACAGTTTTCAAAATTTCTATATCCAAAAGAACTAAAAGATTGTTCTTTAAATATCCATGCTAAAATTTAAATATTTATCCTAATAATACTTTAGTTTTTCTTATTTCATATAATATCAATTTCGGTTTTAGCAAGGAAACTGGTTTCCTGGTGTTTGGATACACGAGATTTTCCATTTTTCCCAAGTAATAAATATAGCGTGAAAAAAATCCAGGTAAACTTGTATTTTTATACTTCAGCATTTTATGAATGAGCTTTCAGAACATGACTATCGCATGTAGTCAGCCTATTGCTATCTACGCCACAATGTGAGAGATAAAATTCTATAGGTATATATTTTAATAAAAACGACTAATATGTATTTGTGCTAAGTACATATGTATAAGTAGTTAGTTAAAGATATAACAAGTTTGCAATTGGCCAATAATGGATAATAATAAGGAAATCGACATCGATATAGCACTTATTTAACAAAATTCTGACCATTTGTCTGTTATATTGTACATATATTGCCACAAGTGGTTCATTAAATAATAATATGACATTAAAATTTCTGCCGAGCATTCTGCATACGGTAATTGTATTATGACTTGCACAGTTACGTTTATAAATATCAATCGAAAGTTTAGTGAAAAGCTGAATAGCGCGTATAATTTGAGTTTATTAACAATAAATTATTAGGTAATACTTACATTTGGGAAAACATTTGCTTATAACTTTCTTGTTGCGTAAGTTCGAAAATGCGAACATGAGAAGATATTTTTTATTAAAAATAAGTATAATATAAATACATTAATAATATTTATCGGTTGTTTTTATTATATTGCTTTAACTCTTAATGGCCTGAAGTATCAAAATTGATACCTGTTTTTTTTTTCTAAATAAATATATAAAATTGTTTCCAGAACAAAATTCCTTTGATAATTTAACCCCAATACACATTTTCTTTACAAAAAAAATGACTGTTGTGACAAATTTGTATATTAAAAGTCTGATATTTTCGCAAAATTGACCCACCGACATTCAAGCCTCTGCCATCACTGATCTAGACCCTCAAGCAAACAGTAATATTAAAAAAAAAACACTTTCGTAAATCAGGCTATTTAGGGTTAAATATAAAAATTACTACATGTAGAAATAAATGTTAATATTTAATTTAATTTAATAGGACAGAGATCTAGTGCTTGTTTGAATTAAGTACCTAACTTGAATGATATTTTTATAGCGTATTGCTTGATATTCAAAGAAAAAAATGTTACTCAATAAAAACCCTTGTAATTTTCAAGTAATTCATAAATAATATATCATTATACATTCGGCTACACTTAACATAGCATTACATTGCAGAATAAGGAAACCTAATTATCGTCGACTACGATGTCATTTATAGATATCTATAGCTCATAATAACTTGTAAATAAAGACTATAGTTGTTGAGTGAAAACTAAAATAAACTGTGGGCGTACAGTTTACATATTAAAATGGATAATTAAAATGTTGCAATGCGAATGTCCACTGACTAATAATTTATTTTTAACCATGTAAATTACTTGCTTAATAAACAACAATAGCTTTTGTGGCCCCGATTATAACTTATTAATAAAAGATACAATAACCCGTACAATGTCACATAAAAAATGTATCTGTTTATTTACTTACATAATAATTTAATTGGTTCTTTTTCTCTTTCCTGTTTCCATTTTTACGCAATTCTTACATTACAGCTGCGCTTTGCGCTTTTTCTAACCAGAAATGGGGAACAATTGTTTTTTTTTAATTACTCTTAGTAAGAATCGTACCCACATACGTCGTACAACATATTTGAAATAATTAAATATATATTTGTTTATTTAATTTGTAAAAGTTAATCTTTTAGATCATACCATGTAATATCTCTTATAATTAAAATGTAAATCAATATAGAGTAAAAACCTTGAAAAAAGCTACCTCGCTCGATTTAGTAATAGGACCTTTTCCAAATCATTTCTAAGTATTAGGTAAGTAGACAATGGGTTAATAACAGGTAGAATTAATCTTTTAATACTTTCGAACAGGATAAGCAATATCAAACGAAGCCGGTTCAGAACCGTGAATATTGCGAAATTACAATGACTAACATTTGCAATTAAATGTTATGGTATAAACAATAAGACGGGAACTGAAACAAATGTCTTTGTTGCATTTACAGATTAATTATGATGTAATCTTGAGTATAATCACTATATATGATCCATTGTGATTAATGTACTAGAACGTATGCGGTTAAGGCACAATAGGTCTTTTATAAAGTAAATACTAAACTTCAAAAATAAAAACAAAGCTTATCAAATATTACATTATATATACAATATCATTTATTATTTTTTTTTAGAAGAAGATACAATAATATTTATGTATTGATTTGCGTAAAACTCGACCTAACGGAAGTCAATCCTGTTTAACGAATCCAAAAACGCTCCGAAACTAAAGAGACGAATCCTCTATGAATCCGAAACCAAAACTATTGCATTTATCTATGATTATAGCAAAATATTTTTTGTATTTACTTATAATAAAGGTATCATCAGTACTGTCCTAAGTAAGTACTCGAGCGCTACGTTGAAACGTTAACAACAATATTACCAAATAGAATTTGTGTATGAAACCTTGTACTAGTCTTCGAAAACGTGAAAAGCCAAATTGTACGTGCTGAAATTTTCATGATATGTGATAAAGAATTTGTCATATTTATTACCTATTGCATATTTGAGCAATTAAGTTATTATGTCATAAACCTCGAAAAGTAAATGGTAACAAAGTTCACGATCTATTAATAGCTTTATAATTGCATGTTGCTAAGAGCGCAGTTTTACAATTTAATGCACACGAGTACGACTTGACATTGAAAAATCAAGAATCAGAGCGGGTCGAGCTGCAACAGCATACTTTGGAACGAAAATCGTACTTCTAGCCCTTCCCTTGAATCTTTAGAGCTTACAAGAATTTATTATAATTTAGGTCAGAAATTTATTTAATAATTTAAAGTTTAAATTTTGTGTTACTTTTTTTTCTTATACGATACAATACATCAACAACACACTACCACAACACATTAGTCTATGTCACAGAGAACTTCAGTTAGATTTTTACATTATTGTCTTTTCTTAAAAAAAGTCTCTATTTGGAAAGTTAATCACAATTAAATTCTTAAGTATTTGCTTTAAAGCAATTGTAAATGATAGTAATAACTTGACATTATATATCGTATTTTGGTTTTATTTAAATTGTAGTTCATTTCATTTAGTTATTATTAAGTAAAATATATCAAAGGCATTTCCTAATATTCTGTTAATAAAAGATTTAATCTATTTTCAAATTAAATATTGCAATTGAGACTCGCAAATAATTACTATCTCCCTCACATATTGAGCAAGAATTGTTTTACTGGAACTTGCAACACAGCAACCGTTGTAAAGTTTTACAATGCGGCTTCATAATTGGATCTAATTTTAATTTATTAACAAAATATTTTATTTCGTTAACTTAGTATTTTAAACAAGGGTAATAATATTTTAACAAATCCTCCTCCTCCTCCTCCTAATAATATTTTTACAAGTACGTAATTATTTTAATCAGAATTGGAATTACAAATGGTTATGTTAAAATTTAGTATCATGTTTACTAAAAGAGAAGCAGAACAAGGAATTGAGGATAAACGGAAGACATTGCTATGATACGCAGCATCTTCACGCTTCAGTAGGATCACGCCTATACAGCATGATAGCCAAAGAGAACCTTATGTCAAGACGCTCCGTTTCAAGATTTCGCCCGAATTTTAGACAGTGAGTGTTAAGTGGCGCATTATAACTACTCTTTTTGTCTTAACAAGGTGAAAGAATAAAAGTAAATTAACATAATCATACTCTCGAATTAACGCCTGTCGTGGCGCAGAGGCACAAGTGTGCGACTGTAAAGCGACAGGTTATGGGTTCGCTTTCCACTCCAGGAAATGAAGTATTTTCATTTTCTGGGCTTGGTAACAAAGCAAAGCGCGGCGTTGAGTTCCGCCACTCAACACGCAATGCCTCAATCCTCCAAAGTGGGGAACGGATTTTTTGAAAGAGAACAGAGTGTTTTAACACTAGGTTCTCAGGTTCCCTCTGCCTATCCAGCTATATGCGGGATACAGCGTGAATTTAAAAAAAAAAAGAAAAAAACACCTCTCGAATGGGTATTCTACTTTCAATCATCATGTTTTTCATAGTACGCTGTCTCATTGTACCATAATGGCGCCATGGAAGAGATACGACATTTTCGAAATCTCTCTCCTTAACCGAATTGTACCAAACTAGTTACGTTCGCAACAATTAATTCTGATTGAGGGATGCCGTGTGCAAAACACTGGTGCAACGTCCTCAGTTCTTGCTCGGCCGAGCATGATTCTGTCATTAAACGGACCGGGACCCTTCCAACAATAACCAGATTCGCTGATATATGGGCATGCATTTTCCTTTGCTTAACTTTGTTATATTCATAAAAAATAATAACGTTGGATTTATTTTAATTGCAAATATATTTTATTTTTCTTAAATTTATATATGACAAGCATACTGCTAAGATATACTGGTATCTGTGAAAATGTCCATTAGATTTGCCGAAAGTTTATCTATAATTAATAAATTAGAAATAAGAATCTTATTACGCTTAAAACGAAATGTTAATATTTCAGTACAGGAGCCCTCAAGGAAAAAATATTTGATTGGAGTTATTTGCCAGCTCATCACTTATAAAGGATGTGTTTTAACAAAAGTGTATTTACTATAGGCACTCTTCCTTAATGTACTATTACTACATTAAAGGTTCTAATATTTTAGAAATTATATCGAATAATTTAAGTGACCGGCCCCTTTCCTGCATTGAATAGGTTAGTCTAATTTACATTGGTTTGCGTAAACGTTCATTTGGCTTCGAGCGGTTGAATTACGGAAGCCGCAGCCGTGAAAAAAACTGGACCGTAAAAAGGCAAATAATTAAAGTGCACGTTGGAGAATGTACGACGAATTGTGGGAACCCAATATAGTGTCCTTCTGTAATTTGTCACGAACCGAACTGTAGACTTCATTTACTTCTAGGAACTTTTACGAGATTTAGTTTTAGTGAGTTAGATTCGAGAATTATAATTACCAATTACGTAAATATTTTTAAAAATATTTATGTTTATTGAACTATATAATCGTGCAGTCGTAACATTTTTGCAGATCTTACGTTAAGCTACAGTTGTGGGTTCGAATTCGAAACGAACGAATGTAAGCTTGAAATTTTCTTTTTATTTTTTTATTTTCTTCTCTATAAATTTTTGGTTACCTTCCCATAAAAGTATCCATAAACAAATAAACAAACATAGCTCCACGCTGTATCCCGCATATAGCAGGGTATGATAAGGGAACCTAGTGTTAAGACACTCCGTTCCCCACAGTGTGGAACGGAAAGTATAAATTCTTACAAAAAAAACTTTGTAACGTAACCTACCACTAATTTATCGGGCTTTACTTGTGAATTCTATAATTTTATTAGCTTCACGCATTTTCTGCATATCCCAGACTAGGTTGAGAAAACAGTGTAATGTAGGTAGGTTATAATAGGTTGAGAAAACAGTGTAACTTTGTTGTCGACTTTTTGGATAATTTCAAAACATTATATACTGAATGATGAGTTTCCCAAGTCAACAATAACGTGCTAAAGCACGTCTTATCAGACTAACTAAATGAGAATATCTTAAATATATAAGGTACTTTAGTTCTAATTTTAATATTATATAACTAATTACAAAAATAACTATTAGAAGTTTTTATTACAAACAAATATAAAAAATATTCATTTATATAATGCTTAAATAAACTATTATAGTAAACCTTTTTAGTAAACAGCTCTGTCAAATTTGATATTGGAAATCTATAATGCGAAATCCCCAACTTTTTGCTCAAAGTAAAAACTATGACCGCTAAAAAGTTCACTGGATAATTATCTTGCAAGGTAGAATCCGTTTATTTTTGCTCATTAGTTTTATTTCTTTCAATTCCATAAAAACAATAATAAAAATAAAGACAACCGCAGACTATTTCGAAAGTATTTGCAAATACAATGTTTGCTTTCGTAATGTCATGAGCACATGTTACTAACAATTAGTAGAGTGCAGTTTTTACTATTTGCTGACAATTTGCAACAGAACTTTAGACACCACACCTATAAGTTACTTAATGTTGATTGTCTTTAAATGGCTACCTATTATAATTCTTGTAAGACAGGGCACTACTTTCAAGGAGGTTTTGTATGTAAACAGGTGAATAGCATTTATTCATATAAACTTCGGCTAGCTTTACTATAGCAGGTAAAGTATCATACTTGTTTTAATCAACACTAATGGTTCTAAAAAGTTTATTATAATATGTTAATAATATTGGCAGATGATATCAGATGCGGTAAATGATTACCTGTATGTACATACACGTCCCAAGTGTGCTTAGAAATTGAAATTTTATTATTACCCTCTACATCTCAATAGAAATATGAAGACAGTCTATAAATAAAGTACAAGAATCGATAGAAAATATGTTTTTTTTTTAATTATGTACTAGCATTAGTCGAGAAATCCCTGGAAGCTGCCGATAAGACATTTAAGCTTGGAGGACCGAAGTTGGTAGCGAGGTAGCCGTCTGAGAAGCCGACTCCTAGGTGGAAACAGGCTTGCAAAGTTGTCAGCATGCGCAATGGCGCAGACTATTAACGCCTGTAAACAATAGAGAAAACATTTAAAAAACTCCTTTACATTTCAATATATTTATAATCATTAACGTTGGCAATCTTGGCGAAAAGTCGATATCATAAAAAAAAGTGCACTTTACATAGAAAAAGGAATAAAAAATATAACTGCTAAAGTTTTAATAATAACTTCTATTATTATATTCCTTTAGGTAGAGTTAATATTTTTACCATTTTACTAAGACCATGAAATTGACTGATTTATAGTTAGGTATAAAGTAATGGTGAAACATACATACATACATTATTGATTTTATTTTTCAATGCCACTCGACGATGAGTCGGATAAAAATCATACTAAATTTTAAAACTGGTTTTGTAAATATTTGTTTAGGTATTAGTTCCACCTTGGCTTAAGTAAAATTCTATTAAGTTTTTGACACTTATGCATGCTTATTAATTACGCTTATTGGAATTAAAATTTTGTAAAAAAATGTAATAGCCCACTAAACTCTTTACTGTAAACTATATGAAACATATCTATATTACATAAAATTTAAGTTCATGTTTCTATCAAATGCACGTCCATATGGCTTACACTTCTTAGTCACGAAGTTACATTTTATTATAAAATTATTCAATTAAAATCGATGAAATGTAGCTAACATAGAACCAACTCTCATTTAAATGACCAGAAGTAAAATAATCAAATTTTAACTTATATGTAAATGTTGTCAATGCGCACAGAGTCAATTAAGTCTGTATCCGTGTATTTTGTTTCCGCAATAATTATATTTTCTTTTTTTTAATACTCGCTGGTTACAATTGACAACGTCATTATGGTACAATTTAGACGTCGCCAGTGCTATTATGTTTAATGAATATTTAGACAAAGTATGTGTAAGTATTCTTTTAAATATACGTAATTTGAGTGTTCCGTAAATAGGGCATTTGCACAATAGCTCGGTTAATGAAAAATAAGTATTGGCTTTCTGTGCATCTTGTGTATATAGATAAACTATATGCCATTGTTTGGTGGTAGGTGGTTCGTCCTCCGTCTGGCTCGCGACCACTATCATGTCAAAGACGAACCGTCAAATATCTTATGATGTGTTCCGGTTCGATGGCATGTGAGCCAGGTTTTCCCCTTTCCCACCCATCCTTTCTCCAAAATGTGGTGGTTCCGATAGCGGACTACTACATTATCCTCCCTTTCCATCTGTATCCTCTAGGTTGGCAACGCATCTAGTACATCTCTTGTGTTGTAGATGTTCATGGGCGAAGGTAACCACTTACCATCAGGCGGTCCTTCTGCTCGTTTGCCATTCGGTATCCATAAAAAAAAAAAAAAAAAGAAATGCCAAATTTCATACTATTCCGTCCGCAAAATTTTCATAAAACGGAGTTCAATTTTTTTTCCTTCATGTAATAATTTCTAATTTATCAACATAAACTCTCTTCAAAGTAAAAGCATTGGTATGTTATATAGTTGCAACCTTACTAAACTTAATGTTTTATATTTCTAGATTAAAAATAAAACCATAATCTTTATTGCTTCTTTGAAAAAACGTGGATCAAACCAAATAGTGAAAACAAAAGGAAAACTGTATGTATGGATTATAAGCAAAGACAAACTCCAATCAAACAATACACAACACGTGAAATGATCAGATTCACGTAAATTCATTAATTGAAATAACGAGTGAACGGGAACTACGGAAATGTTATGCAATAAGTGCACATATGCAACCGGTCTCCGAACATGCGAACTTGATATGTGACCTTAGCTGAGGCCTGCTGAAGGCGGTCCACTTATGAGCTGGGTCATAGGCCTATTAGTCATCTATATTGAATATAATTCCGCGTATCAACAAACTTGTATGGTTGTGGAATGGAGGATAGATAAATAATTTAATTTTGAAGAGAATATAAGATAAATAATATAGATTTTTCTTACTTATTCGAAAATATTTGGTATCTTCATACAATTTTCACGTTTGTTTACCAAACCTATTGAACTTCATTACGTTTTCCACTACATTACATATAAAGTTGACAGGATCCTACCACAGTTTGCGTTATTGAAAAAAAATAATTAAAATATTTTTCCAAGTAGCATTCGAATCTAAAATCGTAATTATCATATTATACAAATATAGAGGAATGTTACAAAAAGCAATAATTTATAGTTACTAAATATTCAATCAATTTATATCGTTGTCCTTACTGATTTATTTTAAAGGCTTTTATGGCCAATAAATTAATAATATATTTCAAAGCAATAAACAGATTGAGAATGTTGCACGAAAGAGAGAAAGGATTGTTTAAATAATTTGCGATACAGTTTCAACGAATGTCGGATGCAAAGTAACGAAGAAATCTGTTACAATAATATGCAAATTCGAATGTCGCAAATAATAATTTGTAGCGTGGAATAAGTAACATAAATCTGGACAGTAGTTTAACACCCACCCAGTGAGGCAACACCGTCTACCCCATTATTGTGATGAAAGTTTTTAATACATTTCCTAACTGTTGAAAGGTTTAAAATTATTATTTTTTAGATCAGAGCATGTTATACCATTTTGTTACATAAAGTATTAATAAAATTGTAAGATATAGCAAGTAATTAAATTGATAAGTGGATATAAATTTCAACAAGTCAGTAACGCTACTACCTCGAAACGCTACGCCTGAATTGCGACATTTGATTTTAGATACCTAAAAGGAAGGAATCTACAGAAATAAAACAACATAGAGAGAACAAATCAGGTATATAACCAAAATTAATAAATTATTTATTTCACAAAATTGGGAGTAATTTATATTATCCTTATATTCATTTAAATTTAAAAGTCAATCAAATACGTTACCAGAATAATATAAAACATTAACAGACTTGCAAATTAAGCAATATGCATCGTTCATTGGACAAATTAATTGTGATTGAAAGAACAGAATAATTAAAAAATATAATTGTAACATTTCATAAAATTTAAATTTCAGCACTTATAGACAAGTCATCAATGAATGAATTACGCAAATATTCATTTAACTTTTCTCCCCTACAAGTCTGATATTAAACGAATTTCTGCCGTTTCTACCATAGTACAGTTTTATAAAGTATTTCAATACAATTTGATAGCTGACTAAACAAGGAACAACGCCAAAGCACAAGCAGATTGTATCTTGAAGCATGTTTTATCGCTAACGGTTCTATCAATACGGCACTTAACTAAAACTTCCTAGACTGCATTTAGACTAACTTGCCGATACCTGGCATCGAAGTGTGTTTAAATATTTTAGTTAACCACAAAGTTGTGGTTATGAAATGTTTAGTAGTACTAAGTAAGTCCTTAGCGTATTTTTATGTTATTTTAAAATAGTACGTAAAAACAAAGTTGATTGTTTTTTTCTTCAACTTTACGCATTTTTCACAGACGACGGCAGTCAGAGAGAGCCCAGTGTTAAGACACTTGGTTCGCCATTTTCCCGAAATCAAAGGTGTTGAGTGACAGAACTCAACGTCGCATTTTACTAGAGCGAGGAAATGGAAATAATTTAAATATAATTTTCCCGAGTGAAAATCGAACCCACAACTTTACGTGCTTACAGTAGACGTTATCCTACTTCGACACGAATGGCTGGGAGAGGTTGAAACTATATATTTGACTTAATAAGATGAAAGTTAAATGTAATTACCGAACAGTTCCCGCAGTTGGATCTTATGAGGTTCCACGTGACGCTACGACTGTAGGTTCTAATAATATTGTTCTTAGGTTAAGCATGATGTAGACACTATGATAATTATTTACAAATAAAGCGATCCCAGTGTTAACTTTAGTTAAAAAACGAAAAAGCACCTTTTGTTTGAATAACAGATGGAAAACTGTAAAGTAGGTTTAGTACCCATTTTATAGTTAACATACATAGTAAACAGTTTAGCAGAATACAGAATATTCACAACGTTATACATATATCACATACAATGTTAATAAAAAATTATTAAAAACTTCTGCTGTAAACCTATCTATAACGGTTTTTTTCCTTCAACAATTTCTACATTAATGCGCTAGAATTTTCTCCCCAATATTAGTATACGGTATACTCTACACTTATATCGTTTATTGTATTTAAAAAGTTAAAAAATGGAAACAATATCTAAATGCCAATAAATTTTAACAATAGAATTAAATATTTTCAATAAATACAATATAAAATTTCCCCATATAAAGTCCATGTTCATGTCCATGTTCATGTCCATGTCCATGTTTATCCGTACAGATTTGAAGGATTTCAACTAGCCAGGTATACTTTCATTTACAATGATGATAGTTAACTAGTTCCTGCATTACTGGAGCAAGGCTTTATTACCTAATTACATTGTAAATATCTAGGCACAATCTAGCCTGCATCCTTACAAGGACGATTACGTCGACTACGTGCGACGCTTGACTTATCGAGATCACGTGCGAGCGGTCAATGTATATTTCATAAACCCTTTGAAATGCTAAGTGGTTACTCGCTTAATTAAATTTAGTATTAAGGCGGAGTTTGGTTATGGTGGGCACTAATGTTTCACTTTGCAGTATTAATTTAATTACAAATCTTTATAATTTGTTATAAAAAAACTTACACAAATTATACTCTCGTCAATTATTTTTCTAGTAAGAAATAAAAAGCGTATATAAATATATACATAGCATAAAGTAGTGTTTAGAAATGTTGAACATTGTGCCATAACTTTTATATATATTTTTTTTTTTTTAACTTCACGCTGTAACCCGCATATAGCAGGGTAGGCAGAGGGAACCAGAGAACCTAGTGTTAAGACACTTCATTCTCTTTCAACAATTCCGTTCCCCACTTTCCGCCGAATTGAGGCATTGCGTGTTGAGTGGCGCAACTCAACGCCGCGCTTTGCCTTGTTACCAAACCCAAGAAATGAAAATACTAAATTTTACATTTCCTGGAGTGGGAATCGAACCCACAACCTGTCGCGTTTACAGTCGCACTCTTGTGCCTCTGCGCCACGACAGGCGCATATATATTATATATGTCTTTATATATTTTTAAAAAAAAAATAATAAGACTTAACTTCAAAATAGAAAGAACCATAACATTATTTTTGTCATAGAAGCAGCTAAACAGCACTCATCTAACCCTTAATAGCAATTTTGCATTTATATAGTAGGTAAGTACTCTAACGTAGTAATCATATAAAACTTACAATGAATGAAATAAGCAGAGTATAATAATTTAATTGAACATACTTCCCATAACCATCATTATAATATTTAAATATTCATCATAAAAGCAAAGCCAATATTTCCCAAGATATTTAGATAACTATGAAGGCCTTTAGCCTTTTAAAGATGTAGCTTGATATTTGCTAGTTAAGATTAGACCCTTAAATATTTTTATGCCCCATCTGATAAAAGAACGTCTTCTAAATAGATGCTGTGGTCCGCCATCCATGCAGGCAGGCCGACAAGACAAAAATTGGGAACGAAGCGACTAATTTTCATTATTAGTGCTGAACGTAAGAACATTCGCAAATAATGTGTAAAAATAAGATGAATGACTTATGTATGTTTTTATAATATTTTAATATGACCTTATAAATATATGTTGAAGTTATCACTTCATCTTAAAATTATGAATAATGCTACCACGGCCCGAGTACACTAAGTAGTCATTGTCACCTACATACCGAAGGTTGCCAAAAGTATTGTATGTACCGTAATTGACGGCGGTTATGCCACACCTTACTTACATTTAGTTATTTCAACTATTAAAGCAATTTGCTCTTGTAACAATCGGTTATAAAATTGTTCGTAAGTAAACGCTTGAAGGCCACGGCGACCCTCGCGTTTGCCACTGCATAAAAATACCGTTTTCTTTCAATGATAAAAAGTAATTGATTGACCGTGTCAACAAGTGCGGTTTGACTCTTTTGATTTACGTCATATAATAAATTAGACAACTGATATTACGTGCTCGATTGCTATACGCTTATTATTATTTTTTAAATTTCCTATATGAAATATTTATTCCTATATGGGGAACGGAAATGTTGAAAGAAGGGAGTGTCGTTACACTAGGTTCTCTGGTTCCCTCTGCCTACCTCGCTATATGCGGGATACAGTGTGAAGTTAAAAGAATATATATTAATGCTTAATTTATTTAAGCTGTTTCTCAAACTTTATTATAAATTTATAAACTTTTCGATACCTACTCAAAAATAGAAATATATAAAATAAGTATACAATTATTTGCACAATATCCAAAAAACTACTAGACGGAAGCGTTTTTGAAAATGTTAATATTATTTTATTACTAGTAAAAAAATAAATATATATTATTTATTCAGACAATTAACTTTATTATCAGAAAATAAAAACAAGATATTGTAATTAATACGCAAATTATACGGAAGTAGTCTACCGGTTCAGATAACGTAAAATTGTAATAATTTAATATAGTATTTGTAATTTTGGCCACTACTACAAAAACCTGGTTTTATCATGTGCTTTACTTTTAATAAATACTAGTGTCCCCGTTGACGCGTTAACAACGCGTTGTCTTTAGCAATGTTTGTATATATCACTTTATATAAACATGGATGTCAAACCATGGTAGTGTGTGTAACATTTATTTTATTAATTTAATATATTCTTTATGCATTATTTTAAAAAAAATATTAACATTTTGCACTCTATCTCTATATAAACTATAAGTGTGCCAAATTTCAAGCTTCTCCGTCCGCGTAATTTTCGTAAAAAGAGGTACAAAGATTGTGCTTCACTATATAGATTAGCTTTTGCCATCTCGACCCTATGAGCTCTATTAAATGTACTGACAATTTTATTAATTATAACATTAGTAGGGTAGTAGCAAAGTAAGTAATAAAATAGTTTTAGGAATGGAAAACCATATTACCTAAATTAAAAATAACTCAATGTAGTGTCAGTGCATATATAATGTCAGATGTTGAGCAATTTTACAGACTACATTATTAACAATTGATAAAAACATAATGATCAAGTATTATATTACAAATTCCAAAGGTTCATCAAAGTAAACCTATTTGATTTAAAATACAAAATACATACAAACCTAATTATATATTAAGCATTAGTATCGATAATTTTAACAAGTATTAATATTGTCATTACACAATACCGTGTCGTATATCACGGCACCATGAATGGCCATTGGCTAGCGTATACGTCACAGTTATCGGAAAGCTCGAGGCAATTTTATGATACTGAACAAACTTGCGCTTAAGACGGTTTTGTCTTAAAATTAAATAAAATAATAATTATATACCATGTTATGGATTATTACCGTAAAGTATAAGAACATGTAAATTGAAATAGGCAAAATATCTGCCTCGTGCTTTTTTCTGCATAGCATAGAGAACCTAGTGTCAAGATATTCTACCTTAATCTGAGATATTACGCGTTAAGAGGCGGATCTCAACATCACATGTATAACCAGAATAAGGAAAGGAAGATAATTTTTGTATTCCTCCGAGTGATCGCACCCATAATCATGCCCCCCTAAAATACGCAATAAATATGAATTTCAATTACAGTGACTTTTTTTTAAAATACAATACGTACAATATAGTTATGAAATACAGTAATTAATTAAGGCACTTTCCTATATTTGCATGTTTATTTATTGTTATTGTTACTAATTAAATTAAAAATAAAAATTCTTGTCCACTTGTCTATGTTGACCAAGCGAGCGCGAACGCAATATATTAACATACTTGTACACATACGCGGCGTGTCCACAAACCGGTCACATTAACTTCCGTCTTCCGTGATAAATACTTGTTATTTAATAATTCGCTGTAATTTATTATCCGAAATATAAATGTTGCTAATTTATAATTGACTGTAAATCAACGGCGGTTTTAAGTATCGTAAACCTTTGATCATGGAGCAATAATAGGTTTTGTTGTGGATGTTATATTGTATGGTCAATATTGCTTCACGTGCATCCCTTGAATGACGAATTAATGTCTCAAGACACCCGTTCTATACTTTATGCTCAATTCCGAGACATAGAATGGTCCGTAGCGAACACTGCACTGTCTGACCAGAGCATAGAGAATGAATATAATACAATCGTTCCCCCTGATAGATATCGAATCCATGCATTTTCGCATGTATAATCAATGCGCCATGATAGCTTCAAATTAATAATGAATATAAAATTAATGATATTTTAAACTTAAAACTTTTTCGTTTATTATAAACTGACAATCTTAATATGAAACGGAGTCAATCACGTAAACTTAAAGGTTATCGATGTAATCCATTAAACACGACGTATACTAATAGACAATTTTGAGATTAGGATTTAATGATCTACAATTTACATTATTTAAGAAAATGGAGCGTATATATCAACGCTTACTCTACAATCGCCAATTATGACTGATCATTTAGTCGTGGCTCATGATTGTAATAATTGGGAATTTATTGAGTGTGGATTACTAAATATCAAATTCCAAAATGTCAATATGTAGTGCCTATATGTTAAGTTTGTGTAAAGATTTTTTTTTAGTTTCACCCTGTATCCCGCACGTAGCAGGGTTGGCAGAGGGGACCAGAGAACCTAGTGTTAAGACACTTCCGTTCCCCACTTTCCTCCGAATTAAGGCATTGCGAGCTGAGTGGCGGAACTCAACGCTGCGCTTTGCCTTGTTACCAGAACAAGGAAATGAAAATACTAAATATTATTTAACATTTCCATTTCCTGGAGTGGGAATCGAACTCGCAACCTATCGTGTTTACAGTCACACGTTTGTGCTACTGCGCCACGATAGGCCTTATTCAAAATTATGTTTAACTAAAACATTTATACATAAGTTAACAGCAGCAACAATAATTACGATTAGTATGAAGATTAGAACATTGTATAACATTTTTGGAGTGAGGTTTTGTCTTCATTTATAAGAAGACAAAACCTCATTAAAATTTTTGCATAATAGATTAAACTTAAATATTTTACCATTCTATTCCACTGCAAGTCAACCTTCTAAGCATCACATAGTACATTCAAAGGTCAAACCGCTATAATAACATACTTTGTACTTAAAAAACACAATCAAATAAATTTTTATTCCTAATCACATGACAATCTTTAGTAGTACAACAGTAAGTGAGGTTGTTATTATGTAAACATGAGTACAATCACAGTGAAACATATTTAAGTTCACCTTGACTTCTATACTGAGGCTGAGAATAAGAATTGAAAAAAGGAAGTATATTAAATTTACAATGCAATATGTACGGATTTAAAAATTACAAGTTATATATTTAGTCACAGCCACCAGGTATATAAATGCGGTTTAAATATATCACGTGCCTTCCTTGAAAGTGAATATTATTAGCACCATCCAATGTCCATAAATGGCCGATTTACATTTCTGGCATAGTTTGTTAACTAATTACATTGGTATATTTTCACTAAATTTGAACTTTCTCTGTGGGAATTATAGTAAAGAAGGAACTATATATTAAGACTTAATTCATTCGATAATTTTATATGGGAATATTTTCCTAGTAATACAATAAAGATGACAAAATGTGAAACATTTAAGGGTTAAAAAACCAAAAGTTTAATCAGATGTATTTTTTGACTGTTATGTTAAAAGAGCAGAAATGCGGAAATGAGATATTAAGTGAGTTATGTTTGGTATACGATAACATTCGTGCTAAATGAACGCTTTCTACGAATACACTGGTACTTGAACATTTGTGAATGCGCTTTCAGCGTTGCACAACTCTTACAACACTAACATCTCCACTATATCATTAAAAGTGTATTATTTTGGTCACAGAATGTAATGGCTAGTCCAAGGTGATACACACTGTCGCGTGCCTCGAATAGACGTTACCTAATTTAATATCAGCCTAGCGATCTGGACCATTTCATATTGTCTGCCGCTTTAATTATATAAAAATAAAAAAGCTTAATAATAGTTTTTATATGACAATGAAAATTCAATTATGTTTCGCAATTAGATATTGGACCACGACTTTTTGTAACGGATCATTGGCTGTAATTTATTATATCATAACAATTAGGCGTTTATTTAACTTGTAATAAAACAAATGGATATAATTTGTATGGTTAAATAGGTCATTCACCCACTAAGCACATAGTTGTGAAGGTCTTTTTTTTCTCCATTACGAAATATTAACATGATGTGCAAAAACCATAATCATTGCTTATTTTTACCTCTTAAAGCATTTGATATGAAATCCAAAATAGCAATAGGTACATGTTATATAACTTTTACTTTTTGAAATCTCCTCAAGTTAGTGTTGTAAGTTGAAAATATGTTGTCAAAAGTTCCACAGAAAAATAAACCTAATCGCTTGTCTTATAAAGTCAATTAATCATTGCGAAGATGTTCTGATATATGTCAGAAGTAAGAAACCACAGAATTGTGATTATTATGAGAACCAATCTTCTTTGTTCTGAAGTAACGCTATGTTGTACCTTGGCCGTAATTAATCAACTACATCTATATGATAAATGTAGTTATATGGGTGTATGTATATTTGACCCAATTTTTTCATCTTACTGCTTGTAAACGTCATCTAAAAAATAATATTAATTAATCGTTCACGATTCTTTAATATTTCTTCACCAGGAAGCTGCGATTTTGAGTCTGTTACAGGTATCATTTAAAACAGCATTGCAAAATTACATTACATCGACACGACCATATCACTAATAACATAATATTTACACCAATTAAGTAGTCATAAGACACCTACGAATAAACGTTTTTTTTTTTTTAAATAAACAAAATAAACGAAAAAAATTAATAAATTAAATAATGAATAATATATTATTTACTTAAAAATTAAGTATTGCACAACAAAATTTGGAATGTTATATCAATTTGGAATCACTTTAGTACAGTTACTGCGTAAGACATTTAAAGAGAAGCACGTGTGCGCAACTGCCTCTTGATGACATAACATATTACGAGATTAAAAAATATTGTACGATAAGATAACCGTGATATATTTAAAAATATCAATATTTTGCTTGCAATGAATGATTTAATTAGCAATTATAATAAAAAGTTTGGTGTTGTATTTGATATATATCTTGGGATTGAAATTTAAATACTCAATTAATAAATACTTTTTCCTAGAATGAAAAAGTTCAGATCTTGATTCGACTAAATGCTTGTCACAATGCACGTCAACATAATAGTTTTCATTATATGATAAGCTTATCAAGGCGTATCAACAATGTTAACTTAGCTTTGACAGTGATAGTAATCAGTTAACCGTGACGGTTAGATCGATCAGCCCTCGGTACGATAAATAAATGAAAGTGAATGTTTGGCTGTTTTATTTGCCGCCTAAAGTCTTTGTCCTGTACCCTGCACCCTTGAAAGTGAAAAAAATATACAAATAAAGTTATTTACCTACAGTTTCTACTAGTCTTTGAATTTATACTTATAAATAGACCAGCTTAACCAATTGCATTGAGACGTAATCCATGTTAAATATTATTAACTAGGCCATAAAAAGTGTCACCTCGATATTTTATTTTACAAGATGTGTAATACGCATACATTATGAAGATCGCGAAATTATTACCAATATACGCAAACATATGACACTGGACTCAGAAAATCTTGGTTTAACTCATTTCCGTGGTGGAATTAAGAAATTCGTTCTAAATAACAAGTTCGTACCAAGTCGCGGATACCAATATAATAATGTTATTGAGATTCCTTATGACAATACTTTACATTTCCTTATGTTTTAACTCTATTTATTAAATCCTGTTTTTACACATTGCTTGTAACTTCATTTAAAAATAATTTTTATTGATTTAAATTATTTTTATACTGAATTTAAACTTTTCATTAGGTTTCAAAGCAATTATTGTCGTTTTATGTTAAAAAGGGCTTTATGACCATTATTTTACAAGTGCGTACTCCGAATATATTTTTGACCTCGTCTAAATAAATAAGTTCACACTATAATGCAAAGTAGAAACTTTACGCATGTAATAAGTTGAAAAAAAATATTATTACTGCTTGATTGATTGCTTGAATTTTAATACTTATTTCTTATTATGTCAGTTATATTTCAAAGATTAGATATATTCTTAATTCAATGTCATTATAGGTTTTTTTTTAACTAGACAATATCGGAAGAATCAAAAGTAAACAACAATCCAGCTATACCATGCACTTAAATTATAAAAAAGTATATATGTCAACTTACGACTGTGACGTATTTGGTCATGTTGGTTACTTGTCACTGTCACAGTATCACAAGTGAAGCACGCGCACTGACCGGCTGCGTCCGAGTTCCGACTAACTCTACTGGAAAACGCCTGCAACCAAACGGTGGTGGTACAATTACCGCACAATGCCGTACATACAAATCGACAATTATAGATCACGCGTCTAATAAATTATGAAAAACAGATCTTGGGGATGTGGAAATCGTTTCGCAAGGTGACCCTGACGGGGCCGATTGGATAGTTATTTTAATGTTTTTTTTTTATTACGTACTGGCACTTGTAGGGTGTTGGCGCTGTGCGCTTGAGTCGGGTTGTACGCGCTACAGAAGTGTGATCGAGTTATATAGGACAGCGCGCGACCTCCGTTTTGTTGGAAACACTCGTACCGTGTTACCCTCGCTGAAGATTACACGAACTCGACACATAATTTGTTGACAGTTTTATTTCTTATCAATATCTTAAATCTTTTAATTTTTATTTTCCTCTTATCTACTCATATATAATAGTAAGCTTAAATTTACAATATAGTTATAGTTATATTTTGTCTTTTGGAACTTTCTTCCGCGGACTCTCCAATTGTGGAATGATCTCCCTGCCGAGGTTTTCCCAGTGGGCTACAATATGGGGTTCTTCAAAAGGGGAATAAATAGGTTTTTGAAGGGTCGGCAACGCGTAAATGATGCCCCTGGTGTTGCAAGCGTCCATAGGCCACGGTAACCACTTACCATCAGGTGGGCCGTGTGCCTTGTTGCCACCGTCGTGGTATAAAAAAAAAAAAAAAATTAAATTATTCGATTAATTAGTGCGTTGCAAATATTAATACGTATTACAATTTACAAGCAGAGTATCTACTTATTATTTTCTTAGCTTCATGGGTTTACAGCAGGTAGGCAGAGAGACCACAGTTTTAAAACAAACTCCATTAGCATTTTTTACCAAATTTAGAAACGTTGTATGTTGCCTTACAATCAACGCCGCGCTTCATAGTGCCAAGCCGAGAAAACGAAAATAATTAAGACATTATAATCATACCCGGGGCGGGGGAGTCACAACCTTCACGTTCGCAATCTTCTGCGTCGTGATTCAAAATTTTCTAATATATTAATATCTGACAATAGAATTTCATTACAAATAGTATCTTTGGGATATACGTGCCTGATAATGTACGTGCCTACACAGTTGATGTAAACTCGTCCTGGCTTACATTTTGTTGATAGTAATATCGTATGATTTTTTCTTAATACAAAATTTCATACTACTCATATATTCTAATATCAATATTTTTCTTAATAATGTTACAAAGCTTCAAGCATGTGTTATTTTAAGCATACGCTATACTGTATCGTAATGTGTTTAAAACAAGCTTGCTAGGAACTGTAGCCGGATCCCCGGAGATATGTAAATTACTCATAAACAGACATTCTGATGGAACCGTCAGTCAAAGCAATTTCCAGCCACAATTTCAAATGCTGTTTCTATTATTATTTGGCCTTTTAAACCCCCAAAGCCAATTGTAGATAACTTTACTTTTGAAACAAAATCTGTTTTAGTACCTGGAAATTTATTTGACGAGACAAAACGAAATAAATACATATATATATAAACCATTATTTTATACCATAATTTTATACCCATTCACGTTAGATATATTTTTATGTACCTTCCCCATCATGTACAGTAAGCAAAGAAATGTAGTGGTAAACGATCTTATTGCTTGTTTTATTAAACATTCCGTTTATTAACGGAAAGTATTTTAGCAAAAAGGTTATTATTTTTTAACTAATACCCTAAGTTATTGTTATGATAATAAGTTCTAATATCTGTTTACATTCACTACATTCATAATATAAGTGTCTCACTGATCTGGTAGAACGTAGGATACCGGTAATATAGGAAAATAGGAAATAAAATCAAAATCAAAATATTCTTTGTTCAAATAGGCTTCATACAAGAAGATGTCAGTAGTGTCAATCCTAACGGAAGCTACCACCGACTCGGAAGGCAGTTCTGCTGAGAAAATATTATTCACTGAGCTACAACATTCATTCCTTTTTTGTTTATATGTATTGAATTTAAGAAATATCTAGTACATTATATAGCGTAATACTGCCGCTTAGTTGCAAATCCGTGTTTGTTCGAAAATTGTCTTTCAATTTTAGGTAGAGAAAGGAGCACAGATAGTGGATGTGAATGTTAAAGTACATTTTAAAATAGCCCCTTAAACCTACACTTAGGTTGTAAGTCCCAAGCTCTCCTCCATCTCCTTAACGCGAGGGTACGGCACGGTGAATCCATGAGATGTTAAGGAATTTCTTTTCTATCTTAAAGTTAGTTTTTAAGTTCATCAT
Source organism: Philaethria dido (assembly GCA_033558755.1). Lineage (NCBI taxonomy): Eukaryota > Metazoa > Arthropoda > Insecta > Lepidoptera > Nymphalidae > Philaethria > Philaethria dido. The sequence continues at coordinate 37,133 of JAKGSA010001138.1, read as the reverse complement.
CCTTGTTCTTATCTTGACCTTACAAAATTTTGCGCTCCAAAAAGCAATGGTCACTATAAAAATGTCCATTTTGCTCCAAGTCCTCCCTATAAAATTTAAGATATGCCTTCGAAATCTCCCATCATCATCAAGTCTTAACCCGAAGTATATGGAGGCATCTAAAAAGTATGAATACTCTGAAAAAGAATTTTTGAATTCGGTTAAAGAGTACACAATATGCAATAAAATTATTAATAATTAAATATTTTGAGTGTTTTATTTTTCAAAAATAAATATTAAATTATTTTTGAAATTTGTATTACTAATAGTTTGTTGCTGTGAAAGTAAACATAAAAATTAATTTAAACGCATATTAAATAAATTTCAAATAAAATTAAGCAACCGCATTTTTAAGTAGAGTATTTTTGTAACGTTTTTAGTACAATATGATGTCCTTCGAATAATAATATCATGTCAGAAATATTTGTAACATTGTATTGAGTTATTGCATTAGTAATACACTTACACTTACACTTACACTTTACTTTACACTTACACTTTATACTTTTAATGATGCAGTTAAATTTAAAGGGTAATGTACCTTTCATAACATGATGTAATAAATGCTTGAACGGATGAAGAAGAATTCATTATCAAGAAATTTAAAAACGCCTCCAAATGCCTTATAAATAGGTTGACAAAATATGTCTAATATTAAGGAGACTACGTATTATTTTATATAATATAGTGGGAAACGGAGTGTCTTAACACTAGGATCGCTCTGCCTACCGATACAGCGTGAAACTATGTATGTATGTATGTATTTTAATTTTATTTTCAGAAGAATAAAGTTATTTTCAGGGATAACATTGCCATAACATTTCCTAATTTTCTTTATGAAAATATACGTGGACATATTTCGTAAATTTATTTTAATTTATAAAATAAAATATTGAACAGTTCACTCTTTACCTTACGTTCTAACACGCAGCTATATATCTGTATAAGAAGACAAAATGTATATGTATATATATATATATATATACACTTGAAAAGGGTTCTATATTTCATAATTTGTCAACAATATAAAGTAGGCCAGTTGGCATTGTTTATAATTTGAAGGATTTTTGTGACATTGTTATAATCACAGGTTAAGTATAATAAAAACAATTAAAATCACTTCGAGGTTAAGAAAATTTGCAGTAGATGACATACTATGTGTTAGTATGAAGTACATTCATATATAAATTTACATTTATTTGATACATGCTAAAAATCTTAACTGACTGGTTACAACAAATGTTATAGACCTATTTGATTTAATATGTAGGTAAAAGACAAAGTCCAAGATCACAAATTCATACTCAAGATATACATACATAGCTGCACGCTGTATTCCACATATAGCAGGGTAGGCAGAGGGAACCTAGGATTAAGACACTCCGTTCCCTATTTTTCGCCGAATTGAGGCGTTACATGCTGAGTGGTGGAACTCAACGCTGCGCTTTGCCTTGTTACCAAACCCAGGAAATGAAAAATTCCATTTTCTGAAGTGAGAATCGAACCCACAACCTGTCGCGTTTACAGTCGCACGCTTGTGCCACTGCGCCACGACAGGCGTTAACTCAAGACATATAGAATATATATTAAATATTTGTATTAAAATATCTTTTTAGTATTACCTCTCTTACCAAGACTATCGAAAATAAGGATTTTATCAAATAAAATACACTTAATAAAATATTTAACTGAGATTTTACAAATGAGCTACCTAGTTTATTCTAGGTTAACATAAACTTTTTTCATTTTCATATTTTCAAATGTAATATAATTAATTTAAAAATCACTCTGAAGTAACATAATACTCAAATGATATTAATAAAAATCAAAATATACAGCGTGAAGTTAAAAAAAAAGAAAAAAATCAAAATTCCTAATACGACATTAAATGCAATCATCATTTTCCATGTAACTTTTGTACGTTCTAATATTACACGTTCATTTTTAAGTAAAACCTAAGTATTTTGATCTAAAACTAAAATATTTTTGCATAACCACTCAACAAACCAATTATGAAGCAAAATTTAAATTACTCCTACATACGAAGTTTTTGTATGACATGCATTTTTTTTCAGGATTGGCTGAGAGTTCGATAAATTAAATAATTATTATCTTTTATGTTATTCTGTGAAGACATTTTATAATAACTCGATACAAATATAAGAGAAGACGCCTGTCGTGGCGCAGAGGCACAAGCGTGCGACTGTAAACGCGACAGGTTGTGGGTTCGATTCCCACTCCAGGAAATGTAAAATTTAGAATTTTCATTTCTTTGGTTTGGTAACAAGGCAAAGCGCGGCGTTGAGTTCCGCCACTCAACACACAATGCCTCAATTCGGCGGAAAGTGGGGAACGGAATTGTTGAAAGATAATGGAGTATCTTAACACTAGGTTCTCTGGTTCCCTCTGCCTACCCTGCTATATGCGGGTTACAGCGTGAAGTTAAAAAAAAAATATAAGATGGTAAGTTTATGAGGAAAATATTATATATGTAAAAAACATAACTAAATAACGTTACTTAATTTTGTAAGCTTTTAGGATTTTTTTGCTATTACACTTTACTGTATTATACTTTTTCAGATAATATAATATATTATAGATACAATAACGAGAATTGTACGTTTATTAGTTTCCGTACTGTTATTTCATTTATTTTTTGTTGAATACAAAGAGTATAATCTATTTTTTCTCTTTTTCCTTGTAAATATAAAAATATTTACTCAGTAGAACATACATATATACGAAATTATTATTTATTTCATTAGTATTTATGCTCATACTTCGTTGTGATAGATATTAAACAAATTTTATTAGTATAATAACAAGCTTTTTTGTAACTTTTGCTTAGTTCTTTAGGCGCCATGAATTCACCATAACGGAATCTTTGTTGAACTCAATGCCGTGCGCTGGAGAGATAAAAACAGGACCCAGAAAATGCTCAACGAGTTTAGTTCTCTTTCCAAGAAAAAGTGTAAATTTCATCAACACTTTCCGCCTTGGTATTTTAAGTAACATATTGTCCTGATGAAAATATCGACAGCTCTTTACCAAACTTTCACAGGCCCTTCTCAGGCCGTCACTGGGACAAGTCAAGATAACCACTAGAATCGTCTTACAAATCCCAGTGGGTATGTAGTGTATACGTATCTATGTACTTTGTTACTTTACGAGGCATAAAAATAATGTCCTTACGGTATATAACATAATATAATAATGAATGTAGTAATATATGCAGTTCGAAACAAAAATATGTCACAAATTGTTACTATGTCACGCGTTAAATGACTTCCAAATATCAATATTATAAATATACTTAATCAAGGTATTTTCAGATGTAAAAATAACATTAATTAATACTTAGAAATCCATTCATAACTTAATAACTTTTAATGGTAATAAAAAGACTTGATAGTTTCAGATGCTTTTTTCAAAATGCTCTCTGGAACACCAATTTGAATATACGCACTTATAACAAAAAAATATAAAGGTAATTTCATTGACTTGTTAGTACAATTATTACACGTATTAATTATCTTACATCGCGAAGAGTTATTAGGAGGGATATTAATATACTTTTCAAACGAACTACATGAAAATCATAATACTTTAATTATAAAGAGTTAATTATTTAGGTCTGTATAATGTCTTTATATATTTTTTGTATACGTATGGATATAATAAATGTCCTTTTAGTTAGTATTAAGGGTATATTTATATTTGAGTGTAGGTGAGACTGAGTAGGAAAACTTCCGCATGCCCATTTGTCTGATACCGAAGGTGAATGCCCGCGGGCTGTGCACAATGCCATTGAACTATATACATTATTTAGTCATTTATAGGAATTATAGAATAATCTGTGAAACCCCGTGGTCATTTTAAAAGTAATCGATCTGACAACATCTGCGAAATCGATTTACCCGATCTCACGAATTGCTAATTTACAAGTAATTTTAAATCATAAATATCATGTATCTACATAAAAAAAAACAAAGAAAAATTTGTTAAAGTAATAAAAAATACTGCTATTGTATAAAAAAATCTTTTTATTTTATAAATGATAACCTTTCGTATGTGACTAGTGTCTGATTGTACACGCTATTTGCTGTGGGTTCGATTTCCAGTCGGGGGAATGTTTATATTTAAATAATTTTATTTTTTCCGTTATGGTAAGACAAAACGAAGAGTTGGGAGATGCTACTTAACACGCAATGTCTCAAATCGGGGCAGAAAGAGGAGAACGGAGAATTTTGACACTAGGTTCTCTCTGGATAAAAAATGAAGCTGGAAATAATATTTAAAAGCAGGTATATATTAAATAGACTTGAGTTCCGTCTCTCAGCACAGTTTCGAATTTGAGCTGAAACTGCAGAACAGGTAGCCAGCGACCGTGACAATAACTGAAACAGCCTCTCTTCTGTAACTTTTTATATTTTTTATTTATATCTTTCATTTTTACTTTATTCTCATATCAAAATTAAAATTTAATTTGCTTGGATGTATGGTATGTTTTATTAAGCTTTTCATTGTTTTTTACTCGTGCCTATTAAGGTTACCTTGAAAATAACCGTTACATAACTCTGTATATATTAAATCAAATCATGAGTTTTATGTGTACAATTATTATTATTGTTACATAACAAATATATCGAATTATATACTTTTCTATTATTTCCTTATATTTCATAAATCTATAACAGCTTATAAAAACAAGAAAAACCATAAATATATTGTTATACTAACACTTAACTAAAGAATTTTGACAACAAATGTACCTCTTGTGATATTATTCGTTCTGAAACTCCATACAACCATATTTTTTTTTATAAAAAAAAACTGTTTTAATAAAATTCAAACTAGATTTTAGTATGATCCAAATAAAGCAACATCCGTAGATTTATAATAAAAGTACATATTACCTACAGTATATAGCACGTATTATAATTATAGGAATTCCGAATAAATAAAACTCTTCCGGCTTCTCTGCGGTAAAAATATATATAAAAAAATACGCAAGGTTAACGAGGACACTTGATCAAGTATCGCAAGGATTATTGAACCTTACTCTGCTATACTGTGTGCATTAATACAAATACATTTTTTTTTTCAGAGCATTAAACATATATATTTTACATTCTACGTCAAAGTTATTTCATAAGCTTATAGATAGAATATAAAAAGAGTAGTAATGAAACTATTTTAACCGGATTAATCACGTATATTTTAGTATTCGAAAATACATTTTTGGAAACCCGACATTTCGAACACTTTACCCTAGTCCGTGGTCACAAACCTCAAACCCACCACACTAGAGGGCCAGATACAGTCAGCTCACTCTGCAAGAATCCAGGGCAGTACGCGAGACAACTAAGAAATCGTTGGCGGTAAATCAAATGACAGACAATTGCCACCTCAGTCTACCTGTGACCACGGACTATTGTAAAGTGTTCGAAACGCGGGTTTCCAAAAAAGTATTTATGAATACTAAAATATACGCGATTAATCCTGTTAAAATAGTTTCATTTAATATGTGTAATAATCGCAAAAATCAAAGAGCTCATCATTTTTCTTTAAATGATCCCATTGCCAAAATCCCGTGTTTAAGAGACCCATATTCTATCACACCACTTTTAGTTTCAAATAAGAAAATTTTAATTACTTTAACAGTCTCGTTTTATATTATATTTTTTTAATTATATTGATGCCAACCCGTCTTTGTCCTTTCTATATTTGGAAGGCAAAGTGAAACTTTATTACAAAATACTAGATACATTTCCAGGTCTAGATCAATAATTTAACGCGACCTAGAATTTTATAAAAAGCGCGATAATCTGACCTTAGTTTAATTTATATAACAATAAATTCTAAAATATTACAAAACTATATTAAAAATTCTAACATTCTGCACGTTTTTTGGGGTGTTGCAAAATAATTATAAAATTCTTGTTCTATTCTTCATGATGAGTGCCGATTAAATTGGTAATTTCTATTAGTTATATAAATATGTGAAGCAAAAACTTTGTACCTCTTTTTACCAAAATTACATGAAATTTGGCACACTTATAGTTTATATAACAAAGGAGAGTAATATTTTTTTTAAATAATTCATGAAAAATATATTAAATTAATAAAATAAATATTACACACACTAACATGGTTTGAAATCCGTGTTTATATAAAGTGACACATACATTCCTAAAGCGTAAACGCGTTGTTAACGCGTTAAAGTGGTACACTAGTTCATATAAACTGAAGACACTATAAACATTTAATTACAAAATATTTTTGAAACAATTTTATATAATCTGATTTAACAAGAATCTAAAATAAAGCTACATAGATTACATAGATTTTGATTTTCATGAAATATCTTTAAAGATTGACATAAAAATGTCAGTAACAACTATTAATTTCTTGATAGACGAGGTGGCAATGTATTATATTTTTTTTTTTATGGATACCGGATGGCAAACGAGCAGAAGGACCGCCTGATGGTAAGTGGTTACCTTCGCCCATGAACATCTACAACACAAGAGGTGTACTAGATGCGTTGCCAACCTAGAGGATACAGATGGAAAGGGAGGACAATGTAGTAGTCCGCTATCGGAACCACCACATTTTGGGGAAAGGATGGGTGGGAAAGGGGAAAACCTGGCTTACATGCCATCGAACCGGAACACATCATAAGATATTTGGCGGTTCTTCTTTGACATGATAGTGGTCGCGAGCCAGACGGACGACGAACCTCCTACCTCCTCCTTAACAAAACAGACTACAGATATAAAATTTTAAAAAATTGTTAAGGATGTGTTTCCTATATACACGACGAGATCATGCCAGATCACAAATTTGACAACTTTATGAATTTCATCTACTACTACTAATTATATTAAATTGGATAGACCATGACATGCGCTTACCAGATCAATGGTAACAAATAGTTTCACGGTACGCTCAAGCTGTACTGTTGTTGCTGTCGTTGCTCCACAAAACGCGCGGCTATTGATTAAATTTAACGAAATCTTAAAATAATTGATTATAAATGAATTCCCGATATCAACATGGCGGCTGTTACAATGATGAAACTCTTATAATGAAAAATATTTAGATTTAGATGTAAAATATTTATTTGAAATAAAAATCGTGTGCTTCCTAAAATATTTTGTTTGTTTTTTATGTAAAATTCTTATATTTATTTCGTTGTTAAAGGTTTAGTCAAATAAAGGAGAGGGACCACACGAACTCCATATGTGTAATAGTGAAAATAATAAATTATTAATAATCATTCTATAAAATAATATAGCTACATTTAAGTGGCAAAACATTTGAATTTCATTTATTCTAGAGGTTGAAATTCTGTAACATATTTTGGATTCATATTAATTATTTTATAGACACTTTTTATAATATAGTCAAACTTCGATGACAAAAAACGTTAAGCTATTATATTTTATCATATGACCAACTTCAGCTGGTCTTTTCATAAAATGGGACTAGTTTACGATATGGTTGATCATTTCATGAAACGGCCAATTCAAGACCACGATATAAAGCGTGGCTAATATTAGTTGTCGCGTGTTACTCTGTCGCTCAGCTCGAAACCCTTGTGCGGTTCTTGTTCTGCTCAACTTGCTCTGCTCTTTTTCGCCTTGACGTATCTCTGTACTATGTATCCAGTAACAGTAACAGTAACATACCAATGTACATTTATTGTACATTTTGAGACATTACGTTGATTTGGTTAGCAGACGCCAAGGTCGCGTTTGTCTATCCCTGCCAAGGAAATGTTTACCTATTAAATTTTAATTATTCATAGTATATCGCTAAGTGTCATGCTCTATAATTATTATGATTTGTTTACCATCGTCACACATAACTCTTCGCGGAACATTGAACTTGGCAGAAATGACACTGACCTAATAACCATCTATGGTTCAACGATCGAAAGCGCTTCACTGATTATATACAAAACGACAAATAAAATCATAAATACAACAAACATTTGAATTACTTTATAGTTCTTGGTAATTATTGATAGTAAAGCTTTACAAAAAGTTATAAAAACTCGAATGCTTGTTCAAGTATAATAAGCTTCATGCAAAACTGAGAATTGAACAAGTGACTGTGGGAAAATCCAACCATAAATAAGTCGGATTTATTTTTAATATGTTTTAAAATGTATATAGAAACTGCCTGTTAGTCGCTTCTCTCGCTTGATTAATGAGAAATCAGATGATAAAGGATTTTCTCATAGAAATGAGACGTTTTATCCCCCTTCTCTACTCAAAAAATGTCATAGCAGGAAAGAAAGGTAAACAATATTAGTAAGATTAGTATGAATAAATAATATGAATTAATGATGAAATTATGTTCGGAATGAATAATATTACATCAATTAGTATTATGTATGTATATAAAACATTTAGTTTCATTTACATATACGGAAATTATCTAGAAAAATCGCTACCAAAAAATAATATAAGCAAAAAGTAAAATTTATTATAAAATGATCGCTATTTACAATGATTGCTATTTATCTTACCTGTATCCACTTCTAAATATATACTTATGTTTTTAAAAAGCCCGGTAGATGATTAGAAAATTTTAACCATAAATTTTAACAATCACTTGTGAAATTTATATTTACTATTATAAGAAATACTACAATAAAAAACACACTACACAACTTGGCTCGTTTTTCTATTGAAGCTCATCATAGAGCAGAGATTACATTGCGTCTGAAAGCCTTCACCTTGCCAATTGCTTCATTGAACCAAGACGTGCTTAGTAAAAATATTACTTAATAATATTGGGGCCAAGTTCATCTTGCTTGAGTTGCCACCATTATAGCAATTGCTATCTTTCGTTACGCTATTACGCGTACACCGGATATTATGTCGAAACACAAGTCATATGATATTTTTTTTTTTCACCCAAACGATTAAATGGAATGTAGCATTAACTTTTACATGTAACTTTTTTTAATAAAAAATAATTACTACTTTTTTTAATAAATATGTGTATATTAAATTATTTAAGGCCTTTTACTTAATTGGAAAAATGGCGAATATTTGTTTAATAAATTAAATATATAGTTATTGTATGATGTTACTGATATAACTTGAACTAACTTACTAACTTAGCTTCAGGCTTTATCCCTAGCGGGGGCTTTATCCCTAGCAGAGAGAACGCAGCGCCAAACGTTACTGTCCCTGCATGCCTCTTTCGCCTCGTCTACAGTCATTAATCTCTTTATACATGCCCTCCGAGGGGCTCTCAGGGAACCTTCCTCTCATTATAGATGTTTTTATTACATATTTTTAGCTATACACTTGTACAACTTGGTACAGATCGTTCGGGAAGTAGTGTATTCCAACATAACAAAATTAAAAAATTTCGATAATCGAACAGCTACGTATGCCCGCCAAATTTCACAGTCTACCTTAACTTTTTGAACACACCTACGTATAACTATTATATGTATATGTCAGGGATCGAAGAAGAGCGGGAGTGTGTTAGACAATAACGCGATTGGTTTTGGGTTCGACTCCCACTCGAGCGTATAAATATATTTAATTCATTTTCATTTCTCCAGTAAAGGTAAAGACAAAGGTAAAACAGTAAGTTAAAGACAAAGGTTGGCGTTGAGATCTGCCACTCAACACGCATCGAATTCAGGTGGAAAGTGGAGAACGATGTGTGACACTAGGTTCACTGTTAAGTCTACCCTTCACAAGTGCGAAGAAAAAGTCTAATGAAGTTGGATACAAAGTATATGAAGTTAGTAGCTGTCCCCGTTTGAACGTCGTATAACTTACCACGCGCTATCTTTAACAATGTTTATGCCTCAGACTTTATATAGAACATGGACGTCAGAAACTCATCGGTAGTGTATTGTGTGTAACATTTATTTTATTAATTTTATATACTTTTTATGCATTATAAAAAAAAAATGTTAGAATTCTGCACTCCTCTATATATACTATAAGTGTGCCAAATTTCATGCTCCTCCGTCCGCGTAATTTTCGTAAAAAGGGTCTAAAGTTTTTATTTCACGTATTTATATATAGATATCAATCTTATAACTATTATATTCGTTTCACCACAAAAATATTTTCCGCTTTGAGAGTAGGTACGGATAACTGTCCCATTAACTGACATACTTAATATATAATTAAATTAATTATTTACCGACTTCTGCTTAAGAATGACTAACAATTCTAAGTTAATCAAAAGCTGAGACAGTCGATAAAGTTATATTTATTATATTTCTTCGCAATTCTTATATGAAATTATATTTGGATAACATTTTCGCGTATTGTTGGAACAATAATAACAAATAATTATTAAAATCATGCAATTAAAACTTTTCTTTTTTTATTATTAACTTAATTAAAAAAAATTGTTAGACTTGAAATAGTGACCCTTGAGTTAAATTTATCACTCAAACGAATTCCTATAATACTACTTTACTTTACTTAGCTTCACGCTGTATCCCGCATATAGCAGGGTAGGCAGAGGGAACCTAGTGTTAAGACATTCTGTTCCTCACTTTCCGCCGAATTGAGGCATTGCGTGCTGAGTGACGAAACTCAACGTCGCGCTTTGCCTTGTTACCAAGCCCAGGAAATGAAAAATTCAATTTCCTGGAGTGGGAATCGAACCCACAACCTGTCACGCTTACAGTCGCCCGCCTGTGCCTCTGCGCCACGACAGGCGTTTATTCCTATAATGTACTTTTGTAAAGACCTTATACAACACCCTCCAAACTTGATTTCTAATCGAACCGGAAATAGTTTATGCACCAACGCTTGGAATAATTTCTGTCATTTCAAGAGCAACTCTTAAAGAACTAATGGTAACTGAGCTTCAATTAATAGTAAGTATTAATATTTAAAGTAAATCAAAGCAACGGAAGGAAGGTATATGTGACATAGACCTTGTTCTTACTTCCGTCATCTAAAGGAACTGCAGTCGGCCTCAATGTTCAACTAATGACCGATATAATATAAGAGCAATAAAGATATTGCAAATTGTAACGGATATAGCAATTTAGTTGAAAAGGAGATCATGAATCATTATTAGTCAGCTTATTATTATTTATATTAACTTTTACTTGCAGCCAAAAGTTTTGTTAAATTGCATTATTCACGCTAAGATTTTATTAGGTGTATTGTTACACTTATACTGAAAATTTGAATAAATCTAATCTTAAATTTAGGTGATAGTTACCTCATAGTGCAAGTAACCGTGCTAAAAATAAACCTGCATTAAAATGTATCACACAATCCTTACTAATATTATAAATTCGAAAGTAACTCTGTCTGTCTGTCTGTCTGTCTGTCTGTTATGCTTTCACGCCTAATCCACTGAACCGATTTTGATGAAATTCGGTATAAAGATAGAACTGAACTAGGGAAAGGACATAGGATACTTTTATCGCGAAAATGATAGAGGGGGTTGAAATAGGGGATGAAAGTTTGTATGGAAGTTCCTTATTGTCAAACATAAAACCATGTAAGATTGTTTAACTGTTTACAACTTTGACACATAAACCACTTAACCAATTTTGACAAATAGTCTAGACCTTGGGAAAGACTAGGATACTCCTTATCATATCGCGCGATATAACCGAATTTCACGCGGGCGAAGCCGCGGGCAGAAAACTAGTCCATAATATATATCGAATATTTAAATCACCTTTGACGTTGTATATCTTATTTATGTTTTTACAATTTGCTTTATTATTAGCTATGTAATACTTGACTTAATTAGTAATTATCATAATAATTTTCTAATTTACTATTGTAAGTGGCAATTGTAAGACGACATATTAAGTAAATAATAGGTTTAAATCATATTGCCAAACCTTGCCTCGCTGTAATCACTCTCAAGTTGTACCCAAGGATACTCAACACCTAATTGCGAAAGACAATGAAACATTTTATTATATATTGCACACATAAAACAATAATTAGCTCTTTTATTATTAATTATAATCAGGTAAATATAACTTTTGTTTGTTTTACCACCTCATTAACAATAGTGCACATTTTTATCTGATGTAAGAATTTTTTTTTTTTAACTTCACGCTGTAACCCGCATATAGCGGGGTAGGCAGAGGGAACCAGAGAACCTAGTGTTAAGATACTCCATTATCTTTCAACAATTCCGTTCCCCACTTTCCACCGAATTGAGGCATTGCGTGTTGAGTGGCGGAACTCAACGCCGCGCTTTGCTAGTAGCTATTTTTTGTAATATGCATATAGGTACATCTGACATATTATTATCATTTATATATGATAAAAAAAATTGTATCCATTTTCACGTAAATTATGCGTACTGAAATGTGTAAGAATTTGGTACAGATAAAATTTACATGGAATGGAACTGCAGAAAGTCAATATTTTTTATAATAATTTATCAAAAATTTTATTACATATATGTGTATGCCAAACATATAGTAATTAGTAATTACTATATGTTTGGCATACACTTTGATATAAAGTGACACTCTTATTTCACGCATTAACGGGTCTACCTAAGGTTATTTATTAAAAATCGACACTTATACATACAAGTAGTTCTGTTTTAATTTTTTTAAGTTTTAAGTTAATATTTAGTCTTTTCAATTCTAATGTCTAAGTTGGCCGACAGAAATTGCCAATTACTAGAAAGACCATGTGTATCTAAATATATACTCTCTTTACCTTAACCTTTATTATAACCCTTTGATAAGTTTTTTTTTTCTCGTATAAATGTATAAATAAATAAATGTTCAATGATTAATGACTTACTCAAAGTTTCTTATATATAATTCATTGACAAGTGTTGCCGCTATATAAACTGCAATATATCATACTAACTATAAATCTATACAACCTTTAAATGAATTTCATGAAAAAAATATTACGATAACATTAATAAAGTTGTAACAAGCAATAAACGTTACAATTCTGAAGCAAACATGGAATAAATGGCTAATTGTCATTAATAAAAATGATTACAAATTTGTACCTATACGTCAAAGTTAGAAGCAAAAATTACTACAATTCCTAGCTAAACAAATAATTGTTTAAAGTCCATATTGATAATTATTTCAATTTCCGTCCATATCGTATTTTATGGAACCTACTGATGAAACTGTCCTCTCGCATTTCCCGCCGAAAACATTATGACATTATGAGTGAAAAGCAATGTCTTTATGTTAAATTAAACCTAGGAAACAAAATATATTATCATTACTTAGTTGTGAATTCAAAGCTGTACAGTATTTAACAAGCTTTTACAACCTTTTCCTTGGTATCCTTCTTTTTTCTATGAACATAAGAAAATATTGCAATGCTAATTTGATTGGTGGTAGGAGGTTCGTCCTCCGTCTGGGCTCTCGCACCACTATCATTTGTCAAAGACGAACCAAATATTCGGCGAGATGCGGTTCGGTTCCGATGGCATGTAAGCTAGTTTTCCTTTCCACCCAACCTTTTCTCAAAATGTGGTGGTTCCGAAGCGGACTACTACATTATCCCCTCCCTTCCTTCTTGGTCACCCTAGGTTACAACGCATCGCACATCTCTTGTAAGCTGCAGATGTTCATGGCGAAGGTAACCACTTACCATCAGGCGGTCCTTCTGCCTGCTTCCGCTGATCTCCGGTATCCATAAAAAAAAAAAAAAAAAAAACAAACCTATGTACTGTCTAATTTGCTTTTAAATTAACATGCCTGCCCAAATCTGACGCCAACACAATATTTTCATCAAACACGGCCACCAGTATAATGAGAAAATAATTTCTGCTTTTAGTATAATTTTTTTACCAAATACTTTTAGTTTTTACAAGTGCTATTACATAATTAAAGTAATTATTCAATTTAAATATCACTTCCTACTTATACTGTTCTATAATAACGAATGTGAAAAATTTAATTCATCGTCTAACGTCTACAAAAGTCTAGCATCATTCCATAATCTAACCAGCTATAGGCTATAGTTTATTTAGAATTATACACAACCTAGCAACCACCTTGATAATAAACGTGGCTTACTTTTAATAAGAATGATAGCTAAATTAATAATTTATGTAGTAATTTATATTTTTTCTTTTTTTTTCTTATGTATATGTTGTATACAGAATCTATACTAATATTATAAATGCGAAAGTAACTCTGTCTGTCTGTCTGTTACGCTTTCACGCCTAAACCACTGAACCGATTTTGATGAAATTCGGTATTAAGATTGAACTGAACATGGGAAAGGACATAGGATACTTTTTATCTCGAAAAAAATGGCAGAAGGGGTTGAAATAGGGGATGAAAGTTTGTATGGAAGTTCCTTATTGTCAAACATAAAATCATGTAAGATTGTTCAATTGTTTACAACTTTCACACCTAAACCACTTAACCAATTTTGACAAATAGTCTAGACCTTGGGAAAGACTATAGGTTACTCCTTACCATGTCGCGCGATATAACCGAACTCCACGCGGATAAGCCGCGGGCGGAAAACTAGTATATTATAAATATTTGACCTTTGTAGTAACGATTTTTTAATGTACATATTTATAATGAAACATTTTGTTCTTAATATTGTTAGATATTAAATATTTTTAATATTAAATATTTTGCGTAATGGCGATGAGTTGATGTATATCAAAATGTAATTAAGTTAGTAATATAGGAATGATAGGAATCGTACGGAAGGCGCAAATTTAAGCAACACCACGTTATATAAATACGAGTAAATACTCGTACATAACCATTGCGCAAATTATTGTTATTGGACATACAAGATATAACGACTGTATTTTTTTTAAATGTCTAAAAATTGTACATTAGTGTCATAGCACATTTGATATAATAGAGATAACACTCATTAATTCTGTCTAATAGTCTTTCATATCTGCAGACCAAAAATTTTACTAATATAAAATTCTGAAGCAGATCCTAAAGAAATAGCAGCTAACCAAAAGCTTAAAATAGGTAGATGAAAGCAGCGCGATTTTTATAAAGGATAGAATATAATTATTTATAGATTGGTATTGGTAGTACCAGAAGAAATAAGTATTGTTATAATTGTATATTAGATTGTTTTCACTATTCCTATGATTTTATTTAACGAAAATACTAAGTATTGTAGGATAGATGTAAGATAGGATAAAATAGCTAGCAAGAGTGGGAACGCCTTCTTTGGCTTTTCAGTGGTCATTGTGTTATAATCACACAATGACCACTGAAAATTTCGTTTGGTGGTAGGAGGTTCGTCCTCCGTCTGGCTCGCGACCACTATCATGTCAAAGACGAACCGCCAAATATCTTATGATGTGTTCCGGTTCGATGGCATGTAAGCCAGGTTTTCCCATTCCCACCCATCCTTTCCCCAAAATGTGGTGGTTCCGAGAACGGAATACTACAATGTCCTCCTCTTCCATCTGTATCCTCTAGGTTGGCAACGCATCTACAACACCAGAGATGTTGTCAGTGTTCCACCTAAAGCTCGAAATATACACGAGTAAGTGCTGTGCTATAAATATGTGGTAGGTAATCTGTTTAGGCACGTGCGTCTAAATAGAGTAATAATCATATCTTTCCTCAGCTATACGTTTTACTATTTGTTCCAATGGCAAAGAGTAACACCGTTTTCCTTTTTCCGCCGGTTTTAAAAATATTACGTTGCTACTTGCTGGACCTTAACACGCAATCTGTAATATCGCTATTTACTCTATGCAGACCGGAACATATGTTAATGCATTATTGATTTACCTTCTGAATGAGTATCCTCCGAATGAACTTAGAGCTATTCAACATCGCAAATAATCAAGCTGATTACCACTGAGGCAAGAGACAATATTTTTGTATGAACATTAAAAAATAACGCCTGCCGTGGCGCAGAAGCACAAGCGTGCAACTGTAAACGCGACAGGTTGTGGGTTCGATTCCCACTCCAGGAAATGGATTTTTTCATTTCCTGGGTTTGGTAACAAGGCAAAGCGCGGCGTTGAGTTCCGCCACTCAGCACGCAATGCCTCAATTCGGCGGAAAGTGGGGAACGGAGTGTCTTAACACTAGGTTCCCTCTGCCTACACTGCTATATGCGGGATACAGCGTGAAGCTATGTATGTATGTATGTAAAAAAATATAATATTAGACTCATAACGTTCAACTCACGTTTATTTTGGAGTTTAATCGTTAAGTTTGTGGGAAGCCTGTCGCAGAGGCAAAAGCGTGTGACTGTAGACGCGACAAATTGTGGGTTCGATTCCCACGCCGAGAACTGAAAATATTAAATAATATTTAGTATTTTCATTTCCTCGCTTTGATAACAAGGCAAAGCGCGTCGTTGAGTTCCGCCACTCAGCCCGCAATGCCTCAATCAAAATCGGCGGAAAGTGGGAAACGGAAATGTCAAAAGAGAACGGAGTGTCTTAACACTAGGTTTTCTGGTTCCCTCTGCTTGAAATTAATAAAACTTGTGTGAAAAAAATCATATGATTATATGAAGTTGTGAATGCGTTAGTAAAGGTAATTCTTTAGACTACCTATTATGTTATCTATTAGTTATAAGCACGATAAAGTTTGTTTTGGTCGCGAGGTCTAAACTTTAACATAACAAAACAAAGTTAGATAACTACAAAGGAAAATTAAAATATACGGTATAAAAGGCTTACGTGACTTTAAGCACGCGCCAAATGTTCACTTATTTGTTTTATTGGTATGGTGCAATATTATATTAAATATGTTTATATTGTATATGTAGCAAAATAAAGAAACCTTTACGGCGCAGTGGGAAGGCGTTTGATCATAAAGGCGATTGCGGGTTCGATTCCCACTCGGGAGAATGATTATTTTTTAATTATTTAAGTTTTTGCTCGCTCTTGTAAAACATAACCCGGTGGTTCTGCCACTCAAATGCTATATGGGATAAAGCATATACTGAAAAATAAATTATTAAATAAATAAATTTTAATCAGGTTGACATTTTAATATATAAATTATATATGAAATTAATAAATTAATAATTTTAGATGATTTACATACGGATATCCGAAGCTGGTTTGTACCTACTTTGATGTTTTAAATATAAATTAAATAAAATAATGAAGACAATATTCATACAAAAAAGAAATTTATCCTCATAACACAAACATTATATCCTAGATGGCGAGCAAATCCAAAATCCGCGATTTATTTTTTTTACAATCACTAACAAGCCAGTCTTGACAAAAAATATTTCAGCAAATTAAACAATTACCAAGTACCTTAAAAGTCTACCAAACAATTAGTATTTTCCAATATTAAAAACAAAAGCATTATTACTGCAATTTTCTTTAAAATCTGTAGGAAAACTAAAAAGAAATAATCGATACAGACACGCTATGGTTTTTCAAGCGACCTCTTAAATCTGGGAAATTCTGTATTTCATTATTTAGCTATTGAATGTTAAATAAACGTGAAGTGACACTGCTATGACTTATGACTGACAATTGTATCTGAGCCATCATTTTTATTTAAATCGCTTTCGTAAAGTATAGATAAGAAAATGATAAATTAAACATTTCTAATAATAAATATTTAAATTAAAGGTATTATGTCCTAGATATAAGAAACAATTCATTTTATTTTAAAATTGGCTTCAAAATGGCATACTAAATAAGCAATAAATATTGTCATATTCCTTCAATGGTGTTTATTTCAACATGCTTTTTATGAACAGAATTAACACAATTCGCTAGAAAAAGTGCAAAATAATTTAAAGATATGAAAATTAAAAATCTTTTTTACATAATCTATGATAATAATTAAATAACGTAAATTATTCTTATATGTAATCATATACATATTATGTTTCGCACTTGGCCGCGTTTCACTCTTTTGTGGGGTAACCATTGTGCGTAAAACTGCACTTTGTCAAGACGATGTCAAGGCAAAATAAATAGGATAGGTCACTATTTCATTGTTCTACGTTAATTATATATTAGATACACTATGATTGTTAAACTTTATATGAATTCCTACGTAATAAAGTCGGTGTTTAAGACTAAGAAGCGAGTCTTACGACTACGCTCGCGTCCTAGTTCAATGGGTCAGGACAAAAAATTGAGACTGAATGAAACTTCCACGACTTAACCTTCAGTATACCATATTAATTAAATTTAGATATACATATAACAATTTAAAATAATTACAAATAAAATTTTGGCTTACGTACCTTATGGTAATATAAAAAAAGACAAATATACGCAATTTAGAAAATTTATGTCTAAAACTCTCATTCATTAACTTTTTGTTGTATACTCGTACGATGGGCTTACGTTTAACCGTATTAAGCCAGATCTCAAACGTTGATGCGATCTACTCCGACACGTTTGCCTAGATGATATGTGTGGAGTGTAGATTTTGAAAACCCCCAAATTAGAGGATAGAGCATAGCATAGAACTGGATTTGTCTATTCACTATATCTTCATCTTTCACGATGATTTCATAATTACCAAAAGCATTAAAAGCAAGACGCATAGATCGCGTCGCCTTAGCAAAGTGTATACTTTATATAATTGTTTGTGAAACACATGGTAGTGTATGATATTTAATACATTCAACGTATTTCTATTGTATTATTATGGTTCTTGTAGTTCTTCTCCAAATAAGCTCTAATAATTATAATATATGCGTAAGAAATGCACAGAATTCTTTCTTTGAATGTGTTTTAGCTAGATATGCTAGATATTCTAAACGAACAGTGGCGTTGGATTTCGTGTTTGAAAGTTTATCCGTGCCTGTTTCGATAAACATAGGAAAATAAAAAAAATCATTATAGTTTTATATTGTGTAGCTATTCGACATTTTGTAAGAAATATAATAAAAAGGATAAACATAATTGAGAAATAGAAGTGATATTTCAATTCATAGCGTTTATTTATACCAACATAAATGTAACGTAACAAAAAAAAAAAGTCCTAACAGTTAATTATTCTAATAATTTCAGTTACGTATATTCGACTATAAATTAAACGATTGCAATTTGTAGCGTGTCTTAATCCTAATTTGAAATTCAATTTTACATGATATTGATAATTCGTAGCATTGGTGTAGTAATAATCGCTAAGCGATTTTCTCTATTTAAAATCCTGTGAAATTGAGTTTTTTTATAAATGGCGAAGCTAATACCGGTACGTCATGGAAGGTTCTTAAGCTTTAGCTAGGGCTTATTAAAATAAGCAGAAGTTAAATCTGTCACAGAGTTATGCTGACTACACCTATCTCTTCTTATGCATTACGTAGTACATTTTTTTTAAACACTTACTGCACATTTTGAAGAGGCCATTTAAGCTTATACCATAGTCCCAAGTGCGAGCACCATACTAGAGCTACGCGGTGAATTTATGGGTTGCTAAGAAATTTCTTCTTTGTAGTTGTTTAGGAAATATTGCTCAAAAATAAGTGTCTATTCTTATTAACACGTTCGAGACGTAAATTCACGTCATTTAAAATTCTATTCTTCGATGGTGCTGACGTGAATTCACTTGATTTCAAATTATTATATTTTCAAAATTGATATTTCAAAACAAATTTTGTACTTTTCATCCCCTTGACGATACAAGTTTGAGGCAACCAGATTCAGAATTTCATTGTTTACCGGTACTCAGAATTGAATCGTAGAAAATTAGCTGGTCGCGAATGTGTTAAGAATTTTTTTTAAAAGATAGGTTATCAAGATACTTCTTTGTGAATATTAAATTTATTAGAATAAATGTTTCAAATTGAGATTGGGAAAAAAGAAGTATTTTGAAACATTAAGTGGGGAAGGGAATTGTTGAAAGAGAATGAAATGCCTTAGGACTAGATTCTCTGGTTCCCTCTGCCTACCCTGCTATATGCGGGATATAGCGTGAAGTTGAAACATTAAGGAAGTATCATTAACTTGCCGTTTGTTCAAAAAATCTTTCAGCTCCACCTGCTGGCGCGATCCCTGTATTTGAAAGAGATTTTAGAGTCTCGTTTCATCATATGGTACTAATCTAAGTTTCAAGTCGCGATTATTCGTGCCTTTTCCTTTGTAAACTATGAATAGGATTTCATATCTATATATAAATACGTGAAGCAAAAACTTTGGATCCCTTTTTACGAAAATACGAAAATTACGCGGACGAAGGAGCATGAAACATGGCACACTTATAGTTTATATAGATAAAGAGTGCAGAAAGCTAAAATTTTTTTAAGATAATGCATAAAAAGTATATTAAATTAATAAAATAAATGTTACACACACTACCATGGTTTGACGTTTATATAAAGTGAAATATACATATATTGCTAAAGACAACGCGTTGTTTACGCGTCACCGGGGCCACTAGTATAAATAAAACGAACAATTGTTAGAAACACATTTATTACTCAATGGTTTTTTTCACTACAAAACCTGTTTCCGGATACAAGAAAAAATATTTTTTGATTTATTTTAGTATATGTAAAGTTACACCTAACACTGATTAAATATGATTTATATAAGGTAAAATGTGACAAGGTCACGGTTAGGCGGCTTTCACACAACACGGGCCAATAGCAATACCTAGATTTTTTTAGTACGAGATGGATAAATTCTAAAAATATACTTATAAGAAACATATTCTTGACTTTTCTATATAAAATTACTAATTTTTCAAATCGAAAATATCCTTAACAAATGATTGACACCTAAAAGATATGCAATCCGTTTATTTTGGACGTCAAAGAGTCTACTAACATTTGAAGTGTTGTGTGCAAGTCTCTTAAAATTCATAAAACTACAAACAACATCGATCAAAATACAAATATATGTTAAATTTATAAGCTTACTGACTAAAAATATAACATTAGGATACAGGTGCTATGAAATAAATAGCCTTAATTTGCCAAAGAAAAAATGATTTTGCCTCATTTCCGCATCTAAAAATTGTATATTAAAAAAAAACTCAATATACTTAGAAATAAAACTTTTTTTGGAATTTTTTATAAAAAATTGAAGTTTGGAATGAGTGGAAAAATCATTTTTAGCTTTTCTAAAAATGTTTCTTTATTCGTATGTATGATTAATACTTTAAAAATATTGACAATATGCGTAAATAATTTAGATTTTACATAAAAATAATAATTTAATTGATTAATTTAATAATTTAATTTAATTAAAATTGTTAAGTTTTCATTATATTCGCCACCCTTGTTATCAGCAGTCTTGAAATAAAAGCAATAAAATAATATATTTTATTAAAAATCCAGAAGAGATCCGATATGTTTAGCGTTAATAAACAATTGATTTTCAATGTAATAAAATTAATTTAAAAAATTAAATATTAATTTAGCCCTGTACTAACATTATGAGATTATTTAGTGAAATTATTACTTTATAGAAATATAAAATATTAATGATTTAAGGTATAGTAAATATTATATTCATATTTTCATTATTTTTCGGTTTTACACGAAAAACATGCGGCTGGTTTGTAGCATTCTGTCCATCACTCTAAGTCGCTGCGGCTTCTTCTCCAAGTCAGCATTGTTGTAACGTTTTTCGCTGAAACAATATAATATTCTCCATTGAATCAAAAGATTATATTATTTTCAACGATGTAAATATGAAATATTTTATTCTGCACATTATGCGCAACTTCTCTTAGCACAAAACCAACATAGAAAAATAGGTAAAAAATAATTGCACACGTACACAGAATAAAAAGAACACAGAAACATAAAGGTATACAATCATAATTACATGAAGCGTGCAAATGTTTTATCACTATTATCAAATAAAAAAGTTTTTTTTTAAGAGTTAGATTACATCCACGGGCTCGCACTTGCCCGTGCCTTTTGTTTCGTGTGCATACTTAAATAGGGGGGTGTGCGATCACAAGAGCACTACAGAAGGCGGCGGGCGGGTACCTGGTGAGCGAGCGCGCGCGCAGACACGCGAGGTGCGCGTAGTAGGTGGGCGCGGGGTAGGACACGGAGCGCATGCAGCGCGCGTACAGGTGGCACAGGTAGTAGGCGAGCTGCTCCACCTCGTCCGTGGGGATGTTGCCGTCGTTGCACACCACGTGGTAGCGCGTGGGCCGCGCCGTGCCCTTGATGGCCTGGTGCGACACCTGCCTCGCACGCACGATAAATACATCGTCCTCATTCTTATGTAATACTCATTCATGAATTAAATTATATTGAGATAAAAATCTACGGACGTCATGTTCCCAAAAATTGTAAAAGCGTTGATACCCATAAAACAAGTTTAATCTTTTAATGGGTACCAGAGTTTATGAATATCGGAGCCGAGCAATTAAAATAAGGAATTCATATTATTTATCTGGTTATTGTATTGCGTTTTGTGGACCAATATACATATTATTATTATTTATATTATTACACAAAATCGCTGTGGAACATCGCCTGACTAATCGCAATCAGTTGTAGTTTCGATTCTAACTCTTGAGAATGATTATATTTAAGCTATTTTCGTTTCTCTGCTGTTTACAGTTTGCTTTAACAAAACTTGAAACTAAATTCTCTCTGACCTTGTTATACGGAATAAGCGTGAAGGTGTAATCATAGTAATAATAAATTAAAAACATTGCTGAACAATAACTATATATATATATATATATATCTCTTTTCGCATGTATATTTTTATATGATATTCTTACGGCACTTACCAAATAAAAGTCCAATTCACGAACATGCACAATATCAGTGTCTACAACAGTCCCTGGATCCACGTTTTGTGGATTATTATCACCCAAGAAGAACCTAAATTATAAAGAACATTACATATATGGTCATAGAATATATTATTTTATAATAATAGAGATATTAAAAGTCTAAGCTAATATCATACAATTATTAATATATAAACTCATTTTTAGTTATCATAATTCTATATACTTCTAATAATTATACAACAAAAAGTAAAATTCCATACGTCCAACGTACTTTAATAATATAAATAATTGGTAACAAAAAACTAAACTTAAAAGTTATTCAAAATTCAGATTCAAACCCTTTTAAATCTTATCCTTGATTGGAATTCGAGAATTCATGAAAAAATAAAACATACGTAACATGTTACCGAATCTCTTTGAAAATATTTTTTCTTATTTCCTAAGCTTTGTTAATTAATATGAAATAATAAATGTTATTAAAAAAATGTATAATATATCTTACCGAGTGTGATGACGTTTTTGCACGAGCAAGAACAATATTTCTGGCTTAAATTTTTGCTCGAGACGACTGTAGGCTCGCTGAACTGCTACCAATTCACTATTCATCACCTAGAACAAATATTAAGATATAAATCGTATTGCAAATCAAAATACTTTGTATTTTTTTTTTTTTAGCTTCACGCTGTATCCCGCATATCAGGTTAGGCAGAGGGAACCTGAGAACCTAGTGTTAAGAGACACTCGGTTCTTTTTTAACATTTACGCCGAATTGAAGCATTGCGTGCGGAGTGGCGGAACTCAACGCCACACTTTGCCTTGTTAACAGAACGAGGAAATGAAAATACTAAACACTATTTAATATTTTCATTTCCTGGAGTGGGAATTGAACCCACAACCTGTCAAATACTCAATTTACTTATTATATTAACTAATTAGTTTCTAAAACTTGTAAGGAACGCGCTTAATATTTATATAAATATTTTATTTTAAATGAAATATTTTCTCGCTATCCTAACGAAAACACCAAGTTCAGGTTCACGCTACTAAAACAGATAGTACTCTAATTCGAACACATGTGCAAGTTTTCAAGCAAATCGAACGACAAGAAGTGGATTAGCATATACCTTGGTTAGATTTAGAGATAAATTTAACAAGTGAAACTAATAAAAAAATATTCATAACTAAGCACGAATGTTCTAGAAAAAGTTTATTTTTTCATATATTTTTTTTTTTTTATCAAGAAAGGGAAGTTGTGCCATTTGCATTTTAGAATGTAAAGAATGGCCACTAAGCAGCTATTTCCTTCATTTAAAGACATCGACTACAATTGGCGAAGCCTAACACTTTTCTCTCTTTCTTCTCTCACTTTTCTCACCTACACCATTTGTACAAGTGCAACAAAACACTAAAAAAAAAAAAAAACCCCTGAGTGGAATTCTGAACTCAAACCATTGTAGTAATAATTGTCTCTGTAGTAAATATTTATATAAATATATATATTTTATTCCTCAATGTAATCTAATGGAGAAAAAAAAATGTAAAACCACAAGCAATAATGTATTTAACAAAAAACATTTTGTACTGCTTTTGATGTTTTAATAGAAGTGAAGTACACCCTTTTTCTGATTTCCTGAAAAGCCTTCTAATAAGCTGCTATTAAAAATATATCATAATACTCTGAGCAAATTCGTCCTTCAGACAATTCATCGAAAACGAAATTATTCTTCGGGTGCGTTCAGTTTGGGACTTGTGGCACACTTTCAAGTGATCAAACATCATGTCTTCAAACTCTACTATTATTTCATGCTGTAAAATGTTAAAAGTATTGTTTAGACTTTATCAATAAAACCAAGCGATGTAAATAAAAGCATACCATATTTGTTTTGACTTAGTTTAGAATTTAAATATGTTGGGATTGTGTTTTTTTTTATATTATTCTTTAAAAATTTCTTTCGTCTTCAGCATATAGCAGCCATAAATTCAAGTTTAGATTTGGTGGATAAATAAGATAAACATCGGAATCGATAATTTCTATATTCTATTCATTTTAAATTCTCATTGCCCTTTATACTAATAATTACCTTAGGCGTCTTTCATGCCGAGCCCTCACACATTGTATTTAAAAAGCAACTAGCATCAAAGGAAGCCGTCAACGTTAGCAATACTTGGATGTTGTTTCCCCTGTGAAAATAAATATATATATTTAATTAGTTTTAGAAAATTAAATAACACAAGACAATTATACACAAATATTAACATATTATAACTCCTTTATTGATACTAATAGAATATTTCTATGACAAAATACTTACCTGTTATTGTTGTAAATATATATATATATATATATATATATATATATACAATATTTTTAAAGTGTTATTTACATAAAGCATATGGTAAAAATATTTAGAAGCGTAACATTTTGTACATAGTCATGAACCTGCACTCCTAGAATCCATTCGAAGTGTTACACTACATTGTTACTGTGCTATATTGTTACTCGTTGCTTAATTGAATTTTAATATATTTAGACAGAATGTTAAATAGTGAGGCATCACAGGATTTATAGTTTCAAAGTCTATATAAACTCAAGGTAGATGTCAATGATATTCTGGCACATTATACAAATATTAATAATGTAAAATTGTAGAACAACAACATATAGAAATAATAATATAGAACGCCAAACTTTTACTGTATGTATTTTAAGCCATTTGTCTAGTTTGGATATTTTAATAATATAATTATAATATAATTTGCACAATAAAGTGAGACGAGAACCCGCGCCTCTTTGAAATCGTCCAAGCGCCTGGACCGCTAAGCCATACATTCTCATCCAGCTCAGAGTTCTTACATACACGCTTGTTACAATTCTTATTTTTGTTGTTAGCATCTCTTGATGAAACAACTCACAAATCTCCTCTGCTACCCTAAGATTTTGGATTTCCGGTGAAGAACAATATATGGCAAGGGAGTGAACACTTCTCTGGGTTTTTTTTATTAAATTATTTCTTTTTTTGATAAATTTTAAAGTGTTAACCACATACTGTATAAAGATGTTTTTTAAAGAAAAAAATTAAAATTACCTGTTCAGGCGAGGGGTGTGGTGACGCCCAGCGCCCACCACCATGACACCTCCCCGTCTCTGATGCCAGCTACACTGTGGAAGCATGCGTCCAACGCTTGGTTAACTCCCATCAGCTTAGAATTAATCTAAAAATATATTTTTATGTGTTACTTTCTTTTTTTTTTAGTTTCACACTGATCCCGTTTATATAACAGAGCGGGCAGAAGGAACATGAGAACCTAGTGGAAGACACTTTGTTCCCACTTTCCACTGAATTGAGGCATACTTAAATTTATTCTTTAAATACAATAAAAAACATACTTTTTATTCTAACTTCTCGCTTTATATGTCAATGTACCTAATGTATGTAATGTGTCGGAACTCAACTCCGCGCTTTGTCTTACCAAAGCGGGAACATTAAAAAAAATTTAGATATTTATCAACCAATCATTGAAGAAAAGGGACGAAACAAAGATTGAGCACTTTTTAAATATAAATAACTTAATAGAATTACAAACGATTTAAACTCTACCTTAAAGATACTTGTCAATTTCAAGTACTATATGTATATGGAAAATATACAGACATAGATTTTTTCATATGTTTGGAAAATACACACTATCTTAAATAATAAGTTAATTCTAAAAATATATATAACTATAATGCAATTGTATATAAAGGTTTATAGAATAGAATATACCTTTAGTAAGATATTCCGGATTGTTTGATCATTCATACGATTCATGACAGTGTTGTCTTTAATACATTGAGTTAAAATACCCAATTTCTTGAGTTCAGCAATACGCTTCACCTGTAACAAAGCGAAAATAATAATAAATAATTGTTTTAAATGAGGCCCGTCGTATGCAGAGACACAAGAATAAACGTGACAGGTTGTGGATCAAATTCACACCAGAAAATGAAAAATATTAAATAATATTTAGTGTTTTCATTTTCGTTTGTATCAGTAAGCGCGGCGTTGAATTTCTACCATTTTTACATTATCGCACAAGAATTCGGCGGAAAGTGGGGAACGAAAATGTTAAAAAGAACCTATCCCACACACGTCAGAGTAGGGCAGAGAACACAATATTGTTCTCTCAACGACAATATTCTGTTCTTCTTAAAATTTGTCTCCCACTTTCCGCCGAATTGAGGCATTGCTGAGTGGCGGAATCCTCAACGCCGCGCTTTGGCCTTGTTTATTTCACTATTATAAATAAATTTACAAGAATAATACAATAAATTCATTAATTTTCGCCTTTGGTTTTACTAATACATATTAGCAATATGCACCGAACGAAGTACAATGCCTGTAGAAGACACTGGACCCGACGTCTCACGAGTACACCCTGCGAGTTCTCTCTGCATCGTCCGAGAGCCAATATTCCATGCTTTCGCAAAGCGGAGTTTCTTTTCTGGGTACTTGCGTTCTTTAGCCGTGCCCGTACTTGACACGGTAGCCCTTTGCCCACTTATCGCAGGTGTAGGGCGATGCCTGCGCTGGCGTCGTTTAACGGCGACGCAAGTACTATATGTATAAGGGAAAAATAATATACAGACATAGATTTTTTTTCATATGTTTGGAAAATACATACTATCTTAAATAAAAAGTTAATTTTAAAATATATATAACTATAATGCAATTGTATATAAAGGTTTATAGAATAGAATATACCTTTAGTAAGATATTCCGGATTGTTTGATCATTCATACGATTCATGACAGTGTTGTCTTTAATACATTGAGTTAAAATACCCACTTCGAGTTCAGCAATACGCTTCACCTGTAAACAAAGCGAAAATAATAATAATAATTGTTTTAAATGAGGCCCGTCGTGGCGCAGAGACACAAGAATAATCGTGACAGGTTGTGGATTCAAATCCCACACCAGAAAATGAAAATAATAAATAATATTTAGTATTTTCATTTTCTCGCTCTGGTATCAAGGCAAAGCGCGGCGTTGAATTCTACCACTTAGCACACAACGTCTCAATTCGGCGGAAAGTGGGGAACGGAAATGTTAAAAAAGAACGGACACTAGGTTCTCTAGTTTCAAACTGTATCCCACTCACATCAGGGTAGGCAGAGAACACAACACTGTTCTCTTAACGACAACTCATTCTCTTAAGATTTCCGTTCCCCACTTTCCACTGAATTGAGGCACTGCTGAGTTGCGGAACCAAATAAAACCAACCAGTAAATTCATTAATTTTCGCCTTTGGTTTTGATCAATACTAATATTTTTCCCTCTTCTGATGACCACCGATTGTACAGTAAAATAATATCTTAACATATCATCACTTCGTTGCGATTGTGATAGATGGACAAACAAACACACTTTTCCTTTTATAATATTAGTACATATTATACGCGAAACAATAAAGCTAAAACCGCTTTATTTCAAACTTTACCATAATTGTAAAAAAAAAAAATAATATGTTTATATTATTTATTTTTTTTTAACTTCACACTGTATCCCGCATATAGCAGGGTAGGCAGAAGGAACCTGAGAACCTAGTGTTAAGACACTCCATTCTCTTACAACAATTCCGTTCCCCACTTTCCGCCGAATTGAGGCACTGCGTGCTGAGTATATATTATTTTAATGTAATACTACTTAATTTTTTTTTTTACTTAAATAAATATTTTTTTCTCTACGTCGTAAATGCTTTTAACCGCTACAAATATATCAGTTACTCCATAATTAAATTATGAAGATCACAAATATTAAAAAAACTTAACTTAACTTAAAAAATTAAATCTATGCATAGATTATTTTTAAAAAATACCGAATTTTTTATATTTTTAAAGTGTTAATCAAATAGTTAGAAATAGAAGAAGAATTTTAGAAAACAAAAAATTGAACGTAGCCCATATCGCCAATACAAAAAAAAAAAACAAAAATTAGAATGGTTAGAGTGCTTAGACCTTTTCCAAAAGGGGCGGGTTCGAGTCCCGCTTAGTACAATTTAAAAAAAATGGGAATAGGTATGTTACATTACGTTATTTAAAATTATTTATTACTGGATTTACTTACTCTGTCATAAGCATCCTTCAGTCGCACAGGAACAACGACAATTATCAAATTGATTCCCTTATCACTTGCTGTCAATAAGACTCTATGAAGGTCAGTCATTCTGACATTAAAACTGGTCAACTTTGGAGCAGCTACTGACATGCCCATTGAAGTTCCAACTCGCAACATCTGTTATAACAAGAGCCAAATTAATATTATTTACAATAATTAAAATATTACCAACAAAAATAAAATCGATTTCAAATAAAAGGGGCTAAAAAGTAATATAATTGCGAATAACTTAAAAATTACTTGTCAAATCTTAATTAAATGGAAGTACCAACTATCATATAAAAAAGAATCGATTAAAT
Organism: Philaethria dido; assembly: GCA_033558755.1. Classification (NCBI taxonomy): domain Eukaryota; kingdom Metazoa; phylum Arthropoda; class Insecta; order Lepidoptera; family Nymphalidae; genus Philaethria; species Philaethria dido. Next base: position 7,965 of record JAKGSA010001138.1, on the reverse strand, counting down.
TGGTTCGTCCAGTCAAAAGTTATGCGAGAACACACTTTTTTTTTAAATCGGTTACAAAGATGAATAAAGTTATATCGACGTATTATTACATTATCAAAAACTTTTCTATTCAAGGGAATTTTAAAAATATTTCACGAAAATAATGTGAAACAGCAACGAATATTCGTGCCAGGGGTGAATAAGTTGATAAATCAAGAACATTATTTTTAAGACGTGCACTTTTAAGTTTAAATTTTTATAATAATTTTTTATTTTTTTTTAAAAAATACCTTGAATGTTTTTTGTTTATTTACTTATTTATTCATTTCTAAAATAAAGTAATCTTTATGCCAAAAATATGGTAATTTATTACAAATTAGTAAAATAATTATCTATACTAATAAAACAATTTAATTTGAGGCCATCGTGGCGCAGTGGGACAGTGTTTGACTGTAAACTCGAATGGTTGTATGTTCGATGTCACTCAGGGCAATCATTATATTTAACTTATTATCAAGTTTCCTTCAAAGATTAAGCGGGGCGTTGAGTTACGCCATGCAACACGCAATTTCATGATTTATCGAAATTTCTTGAAATCTTGACATTAGAAAAAGGGTAGCTTAAAAAAAATATTGTCTACTAAATATATACATACCAAATCACTAACGATCTGACAGTCACACCGGCGTGTATCGATTTCCACACCTATTAAGCCCCAATTATTTAGGGCGCTGGGTTTCAAGAAACGGCTGGCTTGCCAAACTCCTCGCCTATTAAAATAAGTTTAGGCAAAAATTATAGGTTTTACTAATAAAATATAGAGACTGACTGTCTTTAGAGGTAACAATACTATAAACGTGGACACATTATTGGATATTAAGAAAACTTTCTATTTCTATATTTCTTCTGAATATATTATTTATTTTATAAATTTAATCTATTTCTATTACGTCATATAACCAAAGCTGTGTCAAATTTCATGCTACTCCACACAAATTTCGTAAAAAAGGCACATACATTTCTTTTATCTATTAATAAAAAGATATAAAATGTTAAAAGATGGTTAGTTATTATAATTTTTTTTTATTGATCAAAGGCGGCAGACGAGCGGAAAGACCACCCGATGGTAAGTAGATACCTTCGCCCATGGACATCCACTACACCAGAGGATTTGTAAATGCGTTGCCGACCTAGACGATACTGATGAAAGGGGGAGGAGACAGTATAGTGGCCACAGCAGTCCGTCATAGAAACCACCACATTCTGGAGAAAGGATGGGTGAGAATAGAAAAAACCTGGCTTATATGACATCGAACCGGAACACGTCATTAAATATTTGGTGGTTTGACATTGACATGACAGTGGTCGCGAGCCAGTCGCAGGATAAACCTACTACCACCAAAGTAAACATTAGATATAATGTCGCCTTTTATGCCTCACTTTTATTTTCTTTTTTCCTTGTGGTGTACAATAAAATAAATAAATAGTTTCAGTATGTATATACCTGGGATCAACAGATCTGCCGGCACCGATGTCAAGTTTAGGAGCTGGGAGAACCTTGGCGTCCACCTGCAGAAACTGATTACTGACCTCCATCTTAAAGTGTTTGAAGCAAGGGTGTGCAGAATATTTCATCTGTTGATAGATAAAAAATAAATAGGTATAAAGTTATAAAGTAACTATTGCTCGTACTCATGACAGCTGTCAGCGTCCTAACATTTTCGTTTGGAAACAAGTACTACAATAACAATTGTATAATTATATTTATATTAATTTCCTTCTACATTTTCATTTCTTTTTGTCTTTGTTTTGTCTTTGCTTATTGGTTTTTCTTTTGTTTCGCTGATATAATTATATGTATACTTTAATTAAGCAAATTGTATTCATGTTGCACTGGTGGGTGTATAAATGGTACGTGTTAGTTAGTCTATAGATATTTATTATTCTGTATATTTATATACCTATTTTATATATTATACTAGCTTTTCGCCCGCGGCTTCGTCCGCGTGGAATTCGGTTATATCGCGCGACATGGTAAGGAGTAGACTATAGTCTTTCCCAAGGTCTAGACTATTTGTCAAAGATGGTTAAGTGGTTTAGGTGTGAAAGTTGTAAACAGTTAAATAATCTTACATGACTTTATGTTTGACAATAAGGAACTTCCATACAAACTTTCATCCTCTATTTCAACCCCTTCTACTATTTTTTTTCGAAAAAAAGTATCCTATGTCCTTCCCAAGTTCAGTTTTATCTTCATACCACCATTTCAAAATCGGTTCAGTGGTTTAGCTGAAAACGCAACAGACAGACAGACAGAGTTACTTTCTGCATTTATAATATTAGTATGGATTTATCTATTTTAGTATTTTATCAGACGACGATGGCCTGTGACGACGATGATCATTTTATCCCTGTCCGCCTGTCTCGCAAGATAGTTTTAAAACTTCCTATCTCTTAGTTCCAATTTAGATCTGATTTCGCCCTACTTTAGAAATTTTACTGTTGTGTAAGATCCCTGCCCACTATCCCGACCTTACTGAGCACTTTTAGAGGCTAAAGACATACATGCGGTGTTGGTCCCGGAAAGTTTTTCAAGACTAAGCCCTCCTTTTTATATTCTTATGCACTGCCCTGTTTCCATTTAATTAGGAATGACAGAACAGGAAAGTGGTGGGGGTCGCACCTCTATTTACGTAGCCATATTCCATTTAACATTATTAACAAATCACCATCCGAATATTCGAATCGGCTGAGTATATTCTAATTGAGTTATTGTTTGGCTTTCAAACTGCTGCTGCTTTTCTATAGTCCTCTCTGCGCGTGTAGACTACTTTTAGTAATTTCGAGACATTGCTTAAAAGCTATGTCCCCCCATGTTGATCATAATGTGATACTCATGGACAGTTTACCTGCTTAATCATGAATAATTAACCCGTCGTGTTTACAGTCGCACGCCTGTGCCTCTGCGCCACGACAGGCGACAGAGCTATATCAGCTTATAACAGTGAAATTATGAATAATAACTCCTAAAATTATAAAGAACTAAATACTGAAAGGTATAAGTAATAAAAAAAAAATCTTATTATTTTTATAAGTAAAAATGTACTTCTTTACTGGGATGCAACTCTCTTTATTTTAGCCATGCGGTCATTTGGCGGGGTGGCTGCCGCACCATCGTCCGCAGTTGTGCGTCATTCAGTTGCTTATTCAGAGCCTGTATGAATAATTCATCAAACTATTTAGTTAATATTATAACTAAAACATATTATTTATTTGTTAATCTAGAAAATTAAATTGTTGAAATGAAATTTAGCTATTTTTTTTTTTTATGGATACCGATGGCAAACGAGCAGAAGGACTCGCCTGATGGTAAGTGGTTACCTTTCGCCCATGAATATCTACAACACAAGAGATACCAGATGCGTTGCCAACCCAGAGGATACAGATGGAAGGGAGGATAATGTAGTAGTCCGCTATCGGAACCACCACATTTTGGGGGAAAGGATGGGGTGGGAAAGGGGAAAATCTGGCTATATGCCATCGAACCGAACACATCATAAGATATTTGGCGGTTCGTCTTTGACATGATAGTGGTCGCGAGCCAGAGGGGACGAACCCCTCCTACCACCAAACACAAATTTATTTATTTGGTAAATAATTAAATAGCTAGGAATTTCAAGAAAAAACTTAAAACCTTTTTCAATATTATTCTCATTTTTTGCCTATAGTGGAATAGTCAGAGAAAAGACTATAAATGCTACAAGTTTAATTGTTATATTATAAATTAACAGTACGGATAATTATATAACATGCAATATATCTTCATAGAAAATAACATTATTTATGGAATATTTTTTTTTTACGCACCTGACCATACGAGACCTCCAGCAATTCCACGGATAAAATATATTCTTGTCCTTTCGGTCCCACCTAGATGCAATTTAAATTGGGATAACGTAATCTAAAAAACATTTGAAAAAATATTAAAAATATTAAAAATACTATCGACAAATAATATCGAAATGTCGAATATAAAAAAAAAAGTCCATGAGTTTGCGCCGGTTCTTTCAGGTCTGGAGGCATTAAATTTAGTGAACCGGTGGTAAATTATTTGACGTTCAAAAAATGAAGCTTGTAAATTTCTTTGAATAAATTATTTGACTTTTGACTTTGACTTTGACTATAATAATTGTAAATATTATAAAATCGGAAAGTGGGGAACGGAAATGTTGAAAGAACGAAGTGTCTTGGATACTAGGTCCTCTGTTCCCTCTGCGTACCATGCTATGTGCGGGATATCTGTTGGCTCATCAGAAAAAGTCCTAAAATACGATGTTAAATAATTTAGTAATTTATATAGCTAGCCCGCGGCTTCACTCATGTGGTCATTGGCATAGTGGCGTTAATTTGGGAGGTTCTTGTAATTGCTAGATTTTCAATACTTTTCACAAACCATCTCTTCAAAATATATTCTTTTTGTTTTTTAAATAAAAATCCTATGTCCTCTTTTAAGACCTCCAAGGATATATGTACAAAGTCATGATAATTTGTTAAGTAGTTTTAGCGTGAAAGCGTAACAAACAAACTTACATTCACATTTATAATATTAGAAGGAATACCTGCACTTCTTCTCAACTTCAAAGTATCTGTCGACAGTCATATTTTTGGTTTTGCCGTTAGTGTCGGTCATAGGGAAGGTGAGGCGATTGGGCGGGTCCACTAGCGAGTTGCATATGTATTCACGCTTCCTGTCACCACCCCCTATGTTCGCTGTAACCTATAAATATACTTATTCATTTTATACCAAAAGAACGTAATATATAACAAATATACCAAAATAATAAATAAATATCATACACAAATTATGAAAATTACATTGCAAAATAATTCAATTTATGGGGAACCACAAACATACTCAGTCTACGTTTCACTTATTTAAATATTATTTTACAATTAATTTTATTATGCCCTTTATTCTTATAATTCTTCTTCCACATTTAGTGGAATTGATATTATTTAGAAGGCGGTCTCTTTTTTAAAGAAACGCAACCGCCTTTGTATCCGAAAGCCTAACATGACCAGAGAAAAGAAAATATTTGGAATTCAAATACTTACTTGAGTTAAATATTGAATGCACAAGCATCATGGCTGTTCAAAATACTAGAATAGAGATAATTTTATACCATTATATTACTTAAAAACGATTATATCCAACTTGCCCTGGTTTATAAAAACCAGAGAGGTTCACGAATATCTAAAGATCAATACAGTACAGGATGAAATAAAAAAAAACTCAACCAAATACAAAATGAGACTGCTCAATCACCCAAATCAACTGGCTGCACAACTATTGACCCAGAATACGACAAGTCGACTTAAGAGGCGTAATATTATGCTAACATAGCACATGAATAGTACACAGGTCTTCTGTAAAGAGCTTAGTCTAATGTGACGCTAGCTCTACCCGCCACCATCATTCAACGAATCTGCTCATAGTCGACGAGACTGGTTGCACGATAAACACAAAAAAAAAAAAAAAAAAGTATTACTTAAAAACGATCAGAGCAGTTTTTTAATATGAATTACAATGAATCCTACAATCAAACATAGTTTTGTCTGTTACAAATATGAAATATTCACCCTTAATCCTTTAAGAAATTGTCGGAAATAATCAACGCCCTTTTGTTTGTCCAATGGTTCTGTCGGATTGAGGCGGAAATCTCTTATTACGGCATCGATAAGGGTCTGCTGCCTGGGAAACCCTTTGTGTGCAACTGGAAACATATTAAATGTTTATTAAATTAAACTATTTTCACTGGATTCACTGGATTCGAACACTTTACAACAGTCCATGGACACAGGTAGACTACTGTACAGTATTCAAAACGTCGGGTTTCCATAAAAGTAATTTGATACTTGTAGAAATTGCGAAAATGAAAGATCTCATTAGATAGCGATTCATATTTACTTTCAACATCCCTAAAATCAAGATTCAAGATTTTAACCAAACGATATAATTCGACGCCGTCGTCATTTTTTTACCACTTGTGATCTTTTGCTTTGAGCTACAAGAAATGTGCTATCGAACAAAATAGACAAACAAACAATATTTAAAAAATCTGTCTATATAGAAAATATTTTTAACTAGATTGCAGGGAACAATTGTCTACTTATGTTTCATAATATTATTAACATATTGAGAAAAATAAATTTAAATTTCCTTTAAGTTATGGTCAACAAACACAAAAAATACCTTTCCTGGTGTAATGTAAAGGATAGCTGATCGAAGAATGCGTAGTTACGATAAACAGTTTTCTTACGAATTTTCTATGTATTTAATAGTTTATGTAACAATTACACTTAAGGGAAAAGAGCACTTAAATGTCCGCCCGTTGGTTCTACGTTGAACGTCGTAGTTCTCGTACAACTTAAAAGGTGATTTTAGCCCAAAATTACGCGTACGGGCAAGAAAAGGGTTTGCTATAAAGTGCTGGAATATCAAATAAACTGATGAGCAGTTTGTATAATTAATTTTTCTGCATTGAATTTCTCGTTTTTGCTATATTATATTTAAAATGACATTTTTTTTTTCAACTTATGCAATCTTTAAGGTAGTTCATGTACGTAGTTTACCGTCGATATTGATGAAAGCTCGTGAAGTGAAAACAGCGGACTGAAAAAGCCCCGTCCACATTTCTAAACCAAAACCCAAATCTATCGGGTTTCTTGGCCGCTTAAAGAATTGACGTCCAGCCTGAAAATAGATAATGTTTTTTAGCTTCACACTGTATCCTGCATGGTATACGGTGTAGTCAGAGAGAATCTGAGAACCTAATGTTAAGACACTCCGTTCTTTTTTAACATTTTCGTTCCCCACTTTCTGCCGAATTGAGGCGTTGTGTGCTGAGTGGCGGAACTCAACGAAAACGAAATAACAATTTTTTTCTTCCTGTTTATGAAATATAAATATTTTGTATCTCCACGTAATTACGACATTAAAGAGATGGGCAAAAAAAATGGTGTCAAGAAATTTCGTTGTATGTATTTTTAGGCATTACCTAGAGGATATAAAAATCCTCGGGAAGTAAATCACACCTTTGCATTTGCAAATATTTCCGTAATGCTCTAAAGTAGACTTTAGTCTAAACAACCATATTAATTTTATATTAAATCGATACTTCTATCTATCGCATGAGGAGAAAATAACAAAAGGACATTAAAAATATCAACGGTGAAAAGCCGATGCCTCCTATTGATATTTTTAATAAATTGTTTTCTTATTTTTATCGTTTTAAATGACAAGTTTAGATACTTTGGTTAGTTGCGAGGTATTTCCACATATTTTTTTTATGCTGTTGCAAAAATATACTAAGGAGATTTCACTAAAACATGAATTTATTAAAATCGTAAGTTAGCAGCTATTGTCACTTCACCATCGATAATTTTTTTTCTATTTGAACTTACTTTCACATAATTTTCTAAAGTTCCTTGTTGCAATATTACATCAACACATTGAATAGCTTCCATAGGAGGACAGAGTGACGTTCCACCGTTTCTCATGTGGCTAAAAGTTTTATTTATACATTAGTACCCAAATACATAAATAATTAACGTAGTAATTTATTAAAGTGGAAAAAACGCGGTTATACGCTTGTCTTTGAAGTAAACTGAACGGCAAAAAGTGAAAATAAAAATGAAGATTAATAAGTATTATTCCACGAAAAACTAAACCATCATATAAATAACACATTTTTCGTCAAAAATTACAAAACTTACCTTATGATGGTTCCCAGGTCAACGATTCCAGTAAATTTCATAGTGATTTCAAAAGTCATTTTCGCATTATTATCATCAATGACTTCCACCTTAAATATAATAATAAAATTTAAACATATCACACCTTTTCAGTTATTTAAAAAAAAAAAAAACATGTTTTGGAAAACGTCAAATAGTGATTTGTATTTGACGTTTTACGTTTTTGACATT
>JAKGSA010001137.1:0-101830 GCA_033558755.1 Philaethria dido | reverse complement strand
TACGTTTTCTAAATATGTTTTTTGTTTCCTAAGGGTGTGATTAACACTTTAAAACTTCAAAAAAAAAAATTAATAAATAGCATTCTCTTTCGCCGAATGATTGTTCCTTGAAATAGTCTTTGGGTAGCAGAAAATTGTAAAAATCTGAGATGCTAACAAAAAATAAGTTATAACAAGCGTATAAAAAATTTGACACACCCGTATATAGAACGCATGGCTTAGTGGTCAGAGCGCTTGCACGGTTTCTAAGAGGCGCGGGTTAGAGTCCCGCTGCATTCAAATTTTTATACGTTTTCTAAATATGTTTTTTTTTAATTATAAGATTTTTACCAGTATATATTTATTACTTGTACTCGGTAGAAGTAGCAGCGAGGTAATACCAAAATATTTTCTTTATCTTATTCATTAATCTACTTTAAACATCTCGGACTGTCTGGAACTATGATCAGTTTATTTCTAGCACGTATTTCGAAGGCGGCATTAGTAGGATGTTTTCCAATTTGGTTAGGTTGTCTAGACGAGTTGGGAAGGTCGAGGTTAGCGTTTATTTTAAAGGGCCGTTTATATCTATAAATTCGCCGTACGCTCCAGGCACTGTTCCGAATTTTTTTTTTCAACTTCACGCGGTATCCCGCATGTAGCGGGGTAGGCAGAGGGAACCAGAGAACTTAGTGTTAAGACACTCTATTCTATTTCAACAATTCCGTTCCCCACTTTCCGCCGAATTGAGGCATTGCGTATTGAGTGGCGGAACTCAACGCCGCGCTTTGCCTTGTTACCAACCCAAGAAATGAAAATACTAAATTTTACGTTTCCTAGAGTGGGAATCGAACCCACAACCTGTCGCGTTTATAATCGCACGCTTGTGCCTCTGCGCCACAACAGGCGTTGTTCCGAATTCCTCACTCTACAATGCGATGGGGAACCCGCAGGGTGAATCCATGGAATGCATGGAGTTTCTTTTCTTTTGCATGCTATTTCCTTTTTATGTGTCAGAGTTCAAATAAATTTAAACGGAATTTACATTGGAAGGCAGCTATCATATAAAAAATATATCAAAATTGGTTCACCCAGTAGAAAGTTATGCGGTAACATACATAAAAAATATAGTCAAACTAAGAACTTCCTCATTTTGAATTCAATTTAAAACTATAAGGCGTTGACAATTGAATTATACAATTGAATGCATATGTATAATATAATTATAATAATTTATTGGAATAACTATATTTTACTGCTCCACTACTTCACAATGGCTTCAAATTGATTGTATGATACATATATTTATTATTTGTGAGAGGACAAAATACTTATATAACAATAAGATTTTATAACGCCTGTCGTAGCGCAAAGGCACATGCATGGGACTGTAAACGCGACAGGTTGTGGGTTCGATTCCCACTCCAGGAAATGGAATTTTTCATTTCCTGGGTTTGGTAAGAAGGCAAAGCGCGACGTTGAGTTCCGCCACTCAGCACGCAATGCAATTCAGCGGAAAGTGGGGAACGGAATTAGTGAAAGAGAACGGAGCGTCTTAGCACTAGGTTTTCAGGTTCCCTCTGCCTACCCTGCTATATGTGGGATACAGCGTGAAGCTAAAAAAAATCGATTTTATCACCAAAACTTGAATAGTATCATTGCCTTATCTTCTCATAAAACATATGGACTGAATTTTACAAACAATACCGACTTATTTTACGATATTATCGTGAAAGTACATGTGCAAGTTTTAAAAGAGATTGAAGCTAGCGTAGTATAGCTAGTAGTAGCTAAAGATATGATTATTTTAAGCATTTTTTAGTGTTAATCACAAACTTAGGTACTTAAAAAAATTCTAGAAACCGCATCAAAATTTGAATGCGGGATGATCCCGGACCTCTTGAAAACAAATTACCTCTTTTTTTTATGGATGCGGATGAATGAGCAAGGACCGCCTGATGGTGAGTTGTTACCTTCGCCCATGAACATCTACAACCTGAGATGTACTATATCGTCGCCAACCTTGGGATACAACAGAATGGAAGGGAGGGATAATGGTAGGCCGCTATCGGAACCACCACATTTTGGAAAGAATGGGTGGAAAGGAAAACCTGGCTTATGCCATCGAACCGGAACACATCATAGATATTTGGCAGTTCGTCTTTGACATGATAGTGGTCGCGAGCGGACGGAGGACGAACCTCCTACCACCAAAAAAACCTCACCGCTAAGCCATGCGTTCTTATCCAGTTGTGTCGAAATTCTTATATGCTTGTTTAAATAAGTTCCGCGCCCGTATATCAGGATTAGCTGCAGGACGAGAGTTAATGTATTTGAGGGTTCCTAACTACTTTTAACTCTTTTCCTTTAATGGGTCAGGTACATGGTTAATCTATGGAAAATCTATGATGAATGCTAAGAGATTTCATCTGTTTTTATTGTGTTAATAATACTAAAAACATTCTATGATATAATAATATTGGTATATTAATTATTTAAAAATTTAGAAAAAAAAGTACTCAACACCGCGCTTATAGTTAGTGGGAATCAGACCCTCAACCTGTCGTGTTTGCAGTCACGCTTGTGCTCCCTGGTGGAAAGTGGGAAACGGAAATGTTAACAGAGGGCAAGTGTCTTAATACTAGATTCTTTGGTTTCCTCCTATCCTGCTATGTGCAGAAATACCGCGTGAGCTATAAAAAAATACAGCTGTATCAACAATACAATCACCCGTCATTCTGTACGTATGTTCAACCATTTTTATTTTTGAACGATTGAGCTTTATTTGAGCATTTTTATAGGGTTGTCGCTTAAAATGAATAGAAATTTCTTAGTATCTACAGTGTTTGTCTAAACAGAAGGAGTAGTTATATCTTTTATCTATATATATAGAAGCGTCTTGCATTTACTGAATGACTAACTCAGCCGAATCTGCTGGGCGTAGTAAGTTGAAATTTGTCATATAAGTTCTTGGGAAGGGTAGGGTGCTCCCTTAAGATAAGATTTCTCAAGAATTCTTATAAAACATAACAGGAACAGAAAAAAAGGGCATTTTTAGTCTACGCAGTCAGCCGAGATTCCAAACACCCCAGACGCACTGCAAACAGAAGCGTGCGAGCGCGCGACTGCAGAACACTGACAGGTTGTGGGTTCCTTCTTACTATAGGAAGTGAAATACTAAATATATAGAAACCCCAATACTTTTTACTATTTTATTTCTTTCATGTATTTTTGTGTTGGTGCAATAAAGAATATTAATTATTAAAATATCGGTAACAATAAAGCGTGGCGTAGAATTCCGTCACTCAGCACGCAATACTTCAATTCGGCGGAAAGTAGAGAACGTGAATTTTAATAGAACAGGTGTCTCGACACTAGGTACTCAGGTTCTCTCCGCCTTCCCTATGTGCAGATACAATGCCGGTACGTGAAACTAAAAAAATAATGGTCTTCGCAAACGATATCCGGGACCACCTTTAGTAACATTTATAAAAGCCCACAGCTGAGCCCGTGATGGTACGATGCGTTCATACGAATACGTGATATGAAACAATAAATTTATTCTGTTTATATATTTAATTTAAATTTATTTTACAATATATATTTTGTAAAGCCATGAGACCATTGTGGCACTACGCTTGTCTAAAATGACTAACCTGAAATAGCTCGATGATTGTGGGTTCGAAGTTCTTAGAAAGTTATTAAAGAAAAATCTTATTTTCGATTCAAAGACCAAAGTTTTTTTTTGATCAACTTTATAAAAACCAATGATAAATATACATATATACATACATATACATAGCTTGACTGCTTTGCATACCGCATATAGCGGGGGTAGGCAGAGAGGAACCTTATGTTAAGACACTCCGTTCTCTACTCCACCAAAAATTGAGGCATTGCGTGCTGAGTGGCGGAACTCAACGCCGCGCTTTGCCTTAATACTAAACGAAGAAATGATAATAATAAATATTATTTAATACTTTCATTTTCCTAGAATGGAAATCGAATTCATACCGTCGCGTTTACAGTCCTACGCTTGTGCAACAGGTAGGCGACGAAATTATTTTAAAATAAAATAAACATTTACCATAATCGATCCCACACTCATTGCATATACATTTAGATAATTTTTCTACTGAGCCACTATGACTTCATTGTTCAAAAGGCAATTAATGTCGACGAATTGTGAATTATAATTTTGAATTACAAAGGGACGTTTCAAAACGGTAATTCAGGCTTTTTGAGAACCCAAGTGGCAAAAATTACTCTTATAAATTCCATTCTCATGAAAAATTTAAACGGTTAAGCGTTCACACTCGACTAGTTTTTATTTGTGTGTATTTTAGCACGCACGTTCTCAGGGCATTTACATAAGTTATAATATAATTATCTATATATAGATACGTGAAGAAAAACCTTTGGATACCTTTTTACGAAAATTACGCGGACGGAGGAGCATGGGGAAAGCTTGGCACACTTATGGTTTATATAGTGAAGGAGTGCAAAATGATATCACATCTTAATAACACATAAAAAATATATAAGTTGAATAAATGTTACACACACTGGTATGGCTGCATGCATGTTTATATAAAGTGACATATACGTTGTAAGGACGGGTTATTAACGCGCGTCAACCATAACTGTGGGACACCAGTCTATATAAAAAAAGTAACTTCACGATTTATTCCGCATTGCAGGGTATTCAGAAAGAAGTTTAATATCAAGACTTTGTTCACCACTTGCCGTCTGAATTCAGAGTCCGAAACATTGCATTTTTAACTAGCGGAATTTAACATAGGTGCTTCGTCTCCCAGAGTGGAAAAATAAAAATAATTTTAAAAATATAATTGCCTGCCTGCAACGTCACCCGTGGTGGCGCAGGGTACAAGCGTGCAACTGTAATCGCATAAGTTGTGGGTTCGATTCTCATTACAGGAAAAACTTTCAAGTGTATTTTCATTTCCTGGGTCTATTGGCACGAGAGCAAAAGCGCGGCGTTACGTTCCGTCACTCAGCACGCGCTGTCTCAATCCAGAAAAGCTTGGAAAGTGGGGGGATGAAATTTTAAAGAGAACCCTTATCTCAAGTTCCTCTGCTTACCCTGCTATATCGGAATACAACGTGAAAGCTACGAAAAGATATATAATTCTTCCCCCAAAGGAGAAAAAGAACTCGTATCTAATCGCGTTTACAGTCAAACATCACACGGCGCCATGTTGGCCTCTAAATATTTATAAAATTTAAAAAATTTATGCTTTTGCGCACCACCTGAATAATTTTTCACATGACAAAAGGATGGCTGAAAGTTGCGAATGCTTTTCAGTGTTAAGCTTCAAATCGTTTGTGCATATTTAATTTAAAATGGTGTGCAATAAAAATTATATGAATAAATAAAGTCTCGATTTAAATAATTAAACGAAATACAAATAGTTATTATTGAATGGCTTTTTAACCGATTTAAAAAAGGGCGGAGGTTATTAATACATACATACATACATAGCTTCATGGCAATACACATATAGCAGGGTGGAAGAGGGAACTTGCTTGTTACCAAACCCAGAAAATGAAAAATTCCATTTCCTGGAGTGGGAATCGAACCCACGACCTGTCGCGCTAACAGTCGCAAATTATCGTCGAGGTTATTATGAGTATTTTTATATGTGTTACCGCATAACTTTACTGGGTTATCCAATTTTGATGACTTTTTTTTATGTAATAGTTATGGCTCTTCATGCTATGGGACTATCTTTTTAATTTAGTTGAAATCGCATAAGTAGTTTTGAGTTATTCGTAATAATCTAACTTTTTAGTACAATTTGTTTAAAAATATGTTTTTTAATAAAATGTTTTTTATCAAAAAAACAATACTTATGTTACAATTTAAAAAACGATTGCAATTAATTTTTTTTTTTTTTTTTTTTATTGATAACGGACGGCAAACGAGCAGAAGGACCACCTGATGGTAAGTGGTTACCTTCGCCCATAGACATCTACAACACCGGAGATGTTGTAGATGCGTTGCCAACCTAGAGGATACTGATGGAAGGGGGGACAATGTAGTAGTCCACTATCGGAACAACCACATTTTGGGGAAAGGATGGGTGGGAAAGGGGAAAATCTGGCTTACATGCCATCGAACCGGAACACATCATTAGATATTTGGCGGTTCGTCTTTGACATGATAGTGGTCGCGAGCCAGTCGGAGGATGAACCTCCTACCACCTAACAAAAATAAAAAATTTAAACCTATTTAAATTACAACCAAAAAAATTTTGAAGCAGAAGCTCATGCTTTATGCTCTATTATCAGCTCATACTCTATTATCAGTGATTCTCAACCATTGTGCCGCGGCACTTTTGTGTGCCGCCAAATTTTGCAAATATATGATAGTGTCAATATTATTAAATTATATAGTGTGTTGTAGTACGTAAATAAGTTTTATCTTTTTCGTTGTGTGCCGCCAAATTTTGAAATCGATAAACTTGTGCCGCAACAAAAAAAAGGTTGAGAATTACTGCTTTAAATAATCGATTAATCGAATAAAAAAAATTTTACATGAGGTACTTTCCCCACGGCATTAGTCGATTCAAGATATTTTCCTATACTGCGATCAGCATTCATTTATCTTTACCGTTCTTATGTCTTTTTTATAAGTGAGGGAACCCTTTTAAGGGTATCATCCGATTTAGGACTCGGACGGGTTATGTGGACTGGCACTGGCAGATGATAGGCTGTTCTCATGCCTTGAGCCACAATTTAGTTTAAATTATTTAAGTATAAATGTCACGGTGTTGAGTTCCGCCACTTAACATGCAATTTGTGCGGGTGTTTTGATACTAGGGTTTTCCTGACTTTGCTTTTCAGGATAACGCGTTCTTCAATTTTTGCCCAAATTCGATTGCGTATTAAATTTCGGTAGTTAACACCGCGCTTTGTATGACTAGAGAGAGATAAACATATATTTTTTCAGCTTCAAGCTGTGTCCCGCACGTAGTAGGGTTGGCCGAGGGAACCGGAGAACCTAGTTTTAAGACACACCGTTCCCTTTATCATTTTACGTTCCCAACTTTCCGCCGAATTGAGGCATTGCGTGTTGAGTGGCAGAACTTAACGCCGCGCTTTGCTTTATATATTTTAAAGTAATAATAAGAGTAGGGGTCGAAACCACAACCACTTGATGTTAAACGGTGTCTCTTTCTTAAACATTTTCTGCTCTTCAATATACATCAAAGTGATTTAAGTCAGCCGTTTCTCTGCTTTCTCTATGGTATATATTGCTATTGTAAAGTAATTAAGAAAATCCATTAAGTGAAGTGAAAATAAAAACAAATATACATTAACATTTTAAAAGGGCCCGTAGCGAATATTGTGTGACCTACTTTCTACAACCATTTGTGAGTTTAAATTTAAATATTAATAAAGTACGGGTCTTCCCCAGATGATAGGTACCTGTCATGGTAATTGAGCATAATATTATTACTGTAAAAGGCCGAAAATGATGCTTTTACAGCTTAGTAGGGTAGACTGAGGGAATATAGTGTCAAGACACTTCGCTGTCCACTTTCCGTCCAAATGTATCGAACATTGCCTGTTGAGAGTCGAAACTAATTTCTTATCAGAACGAAAAACTAAACGCAGCGCTTTTTCTTATCAGAACAGAAAAAGAAATTACAATAATTAAAAAATATCATTGCCACAAGTGAGAATCGGATCTTTTTTTTTTTTTTTTTTTTTTTTTTTATGGAAAGGACAAGGCAAACAGGCGTTCAGGTCACCTGATGGTAAGTGATCCCCCTTAGCCCACGGCGCCGTGTAACTACCAGAGGAGCTACAGGTGCGTTGCCGGCCTTTGAGGTGGGAGTAGGCGCGCTTTTGAAGAGTACCCATTTCGTATCGACCTGGAAAAACTGCCGCAGGTAGGCCATTCCACAGTTCAGTGGCACGTGGAAGAAATTCCTTCGAAACCGCACAGTACTAGTGCCGCATCAGGTGTGTGGATGGTATTTAAGCTTGTGGCGTACTGTGCGGTTTGAAAATCCTGCGGCAGGAATCAGGTCAAACAATTCCCCAGAACACTCACCGTGATATATGCGATAGAGAACGCACAACGAGGACACGTCTCTACGCAACGCCAAAGTGTCAAGCCCTGCACAGATTACCGGGTCCCCAACGATTCGAATGGCTCTGCGTTGTATGCGATCAAATGGTTCAAGCTGATACTGGGGTGCACCAGCCCAGAGGTGAGAACAGTATTCCATATGAGGCCGAACCTGAGCCCTATACAGGGCCAAACGGTGTTTTGGCGTGAGTACTTTGTCTCGCTCTGGCGTAACACCCAGTTTCTTCAGGCCAACTTGGCCTTGCTTTCAGATGATCGCGATACTGGCACTCACTCGAAACGCTAAGGCCCAATATGCTGATACTGGGCGCGGCTTTAAGAGGAGTGTTCTTGAGAACTGGTGACACGACAAATGGGAGGGTTTTCTTGGTGGTCAACGCGCAAACTTGTGTCTTCAAGGGGTTAAAGGTGAACAAGGTTCCTTTCAGCCCATGAAGAAGAACATTCCCGAGGATATGCCTCAACAGAAGACGCAAGTTTTTCGGCACTCGTCAACGTTTTCCCGAGAAAGACCTGCGCAGCGGGTATACAGCGTCCACCGTACTATCATCTGCATAGCAATGAATGTTAGAGTCCACCAACATGTCATTGATATGCAGAAGAAACTAGCGTGAGGACAGCACACAGCCTTGGGAACGCCAGCGTTCACGGGCATGTGATCGGAGCAAAACCGTCGACAACGACTTTGATGCTACGCCCAGTGAGAAAACTGGCGACCCACTTGCATAAATTTTTCGGGAAGCCCATACGATGGAAGTTTTGCGAGGAGGCGCCCTGTGCCACACACGATCGAGAGCCTTCGCCTGTCAAACTAACTGCCAGGCCTTCTCCTTGCTTTCCAAAGCAGCAGCCCAGCGATGGGTCAGGTAAACAGAAGGTCCTGGTTGAACGACCATGGCGGGAAGCCATATTGACGATCGTTGATCAGCTGGTGATCCTCTAGATACACCAGGAGCTGGCTGGTAATGCTCTCCATTACTTTGAGGCAGGGGAGGTATAGCGATGGGCCTGTAGTTAGCTGGATCGGAGCCATCGCCTTTCTTCGGGATCGGGTGGATCAGAGCGCTCTTCCACGTGTCCGGGACTACGCCGACGGAGTAAGAGTGCCGAAATAAACGCGTTAGCACCGGTGTCAACTCAGGAGCACATGCACGGAGCACTAAAGGAGAAATGCCATCCGGTCCACTCGACTTGTGGATGTCCAAGGAAGACAGAGCTCGCCGAACAGCTTTTTGGCTGAATTTAATGTCCGGCATTGAGCTCTCGCACCGCGGGATGGTAGGTGGTGTGGTTCCTTGGTCATCCAAAGTCGAGTTCGAGGCGAAAAGAGTGCCCAAGACATCGGCTTTCTCCTTCGCCGTATGGACCAGGACGTCACCTCCTGTGCGTAGCGGCGGAAGCGAAGGCTGGCTAAAGTTGCCAAGTGCAGCCTTAGAGAGCGCCCAGAACTGGCGTGTTCCAGACGGAAAGCTCTCAAGCTTCCTGCCGATTTTGACAATATGCTCGGACTTTGCTCTGGCAATTTGCCGCTTAAAGAACCTAGAGGCACGGTTATACTTCTTCTTTAAGGTTTTCACCTTTGGATCCTTAGTGACTAGTGCTTCGACCCAGGCTTGATACGCTTCGCGCTTGCCAATGGCAGCTTGTTTGCAGAATGTACCAAACCAAGGCCGTGACTTGCCACCAATTGGCACTACAGAGCTAGGAATATAAAGTTCCATACCCTGCAGGACCACATCGGCGACAGCGGCGGCACAGTCACTAGGATCATCAGAAGAGAAGCAAACCGGCCCCCAGGGATAAGATGAGTAAAATGTACGCATCCCATCCCAATCTGCTGACTTGTAGTGCCATACGCGGCGAGTTGCAGGTGTTCTGCGGCTGCCGCGTTTAATGGGCACCACACTCCGTACCAGGCAGTGGTCTGAAGACCCCAAAGAGGCATCGACTGCTACCCGGTACTGTTCCGGATGTGAAGTCAGCAGAAGGTCCAATAAGGTGGCGCTGTGGTTGTCCACATCTGGGATTCGCGTGGGCGTATCAACCAATTGGGACAATCCATTTGCTACAGCAAAGTCAAACACAATCCTCCCCGCGTGGTCGGTGGTGCGTGATCCAAGCCAAGCGGCGTTGTGGGCGTTGAAGTCGCCTAGTATCACGACCTCAGCGGAGGGAAGCTGTGATAGTACATCGTCAATAGCCGATTGCATGTACTCCATGAGTCGATCCGTTTCTGCGTTACCACTATGGGACCTATATAGGCATGCGTAGATTCGGACATGATCGTCCGAATCAACACGAAGCCAGATGGTTGATAGGTCCCGACCTTCATAAGTGGCAAGACGACGGAAACTCAAGTCCTCCCTCACGAACACAGCGACCCCGGCATGAGGCATGAAATTATCCTCTATTATGTAGCCAGGGTACGAAAGGTAAGATGTGTCGCTTGGTCGGGCAATCTGAGTCTCCGTCAAAAACAACAAGGCCGGCCGTGCCGTCTCTAGATGGTGGTGGACGGCATTCAGGTTGGAATGTAGACCCCTGATGTTACAGAAATCCACGTTAAGCGTGGTAGGGGATGCCGTGGAGCGTACGCCTCGTTTGCCTTGTCCAACGCGCGGTTCTGTGCCCTCCCCAGAATTCGACGGGCGGCCTGAGTTTTTAGGCTCAGTGAGGGATTCTCCAGTACCGGAGGCACTGGTACCCTCCTGGGGTAATATCTCTTTCAGTACCGCTGTCATATTCGAGGGAGGGTTTGGGGTTGGGCACCGGGGCCCGGCATTACCCAATGCGAAACGCAGCGGCCAGAAGCCGCTACTTGACGCCGGTTTTAAATGCCGGGGGTGGTAATAAACCGGTCGAGCCTGCCCATTCGTGTTACCATTGCTGGCAACGTGACTCTACCACACGTATTTTAGTCGCCTCTTACGACACCTCCAATACCAGGGTGACCCTATTCTAAGCCGGGATCACACGGACAAAAATTAAACGTACAATTGTAACTTACGATACAATTGTACGTTTAAGGGGCCTCTTTGAAAAAGTCAATCCAAAAAAGCGTGTACATTACAGTTATATAGTTTTTTTTTTTAACTTTACGCTGTATCCCGCATATAATCATACAGGTTATTTTATTATAAAAAAATCTTTTTTTTATTTTAACACGTTTATTTTAAACATTTCTGTATAATATCAATGTATAAACATTTTAATAATTCATATGTACTGAATTTTGATGTATTACTTTAGCTGCTTTTCGGGCAAGCGCTTAATTACACAGAAAACTTTTAATCTTTGCTGGCAAAAAAAAATGTTCGCCATATTTCACGTCTTGATTTCAAGTGAACCTTTACTTTCCGTCCAAAAAGTTTTGTAGACAGAATAAGTAGTACGGAAGTACGGAATAAGTAATAAATGAGTGCAAAAAAAAACGTTTCATGTTGAGGATCGTGCAAAGTGGAGTGGAATAAGCAGGAAGGCAGAACCTGGCTAGCCGGGATAAATGCCAAGATGAAGAAGAAGAAGGGTAGGCACAGAGAGATTTCGGAGGTAAAACACCAAACACAAACACCGTTCTCCACATTCCATTTATATAAAAAACTGAGTTTTGAGTATCGGAATTCTTCTCAGCGATCTGTAATCGATTTAAATATTACTAGAGATCGACGTGTAAAATACGCGTTGCCTTAGCCACGGGTCAACATGTCACTGTATACAAAATTGTATTTATTGATAAATTATTACAAAAAACATTCATTTCTGCACATCTGCTCAATTTACACTATATTCATGCCAATTCTTATTCTTCTCCGTTCCCATAGTTATCAGAAAAAGGGTTCCACAGTGTTTCCTTTATGTATCAATTACAGTGAATAAAATGGCCAAGTGGAAATCGAACTCAGAATCATTACGCGAACAACACTTGCCAGATACTTCTCAATTAAGGTATCAAATATACCTGTTCAATATTAATGGGAAAAGGTAACCATAAATTCCATAAACACATCCCATTAATTAGAATAATAAGTCATGTTGATACAAAGTTAGGTTGAATTTGCATATTGGCTCAAGTTTGTTTAGTACCATGATACAGATTTGTATACCGTTAAATTAGAATAGTTTATTTGTTAATTTTACACCACAGTGGTGCAGTGGTTATGTGTGATTGTGCTCTGTGGTTGTGTATTCGGTTAATGGTTGAGTGATATTAAATACTTTTTTTTTACTTCAAGCTGTAGGCAGAGGGAACTTAGTGTTAAGACACTCCGTTCCCCACTTTCCGTCGAATTGAGGCATTGCGTGCTGAGATACTAATGAGTGGCCAAAATATTTTAGTTACCTTTCTATGATTACTGTATACTCTACATACTACAAATATTGTTTTATGTTTACAATTTTCTATAATCAAAATGTATTAATATTATTTTTACTTTTAACAATATGTGGATGGACTTAGTAGATATTTTAATATTAGGATAAACAAAGATAGTCTAAGCTGTTGGTTAGATATAGACATACACACACTTTTTCACGCCTAACAAACTAGACAGAATGAACAAAGTGTCTAGACACTCCTTTCTCCATTATCTACCTGAATTCGAGACATAGTGTTAAGCTGCAATACAACTCAACGCCGCGCTTTGTCTTACCAGAGTGTAGAAATGATAATAATATAAATATAATCTTTGCCCCGAGTAGGAATCGAACCCACAATCACTCTCCCTTACATTTAGATGCTGTGCCACTGTACTACGACGACCTCTCCTTCTCTCTCACTTCTCTGTTAATTTTTTTTTTATTAAAAACCATATATTTTTTAGGTAAACACAACGTTATCACTCGGCGAGATGATACTCGCGATTCAAGAGGAGCGTGTCCTTGTTACGAGGTTTCTCTTCTCAAGCTCTTCAGCATCTGACTTACCAAATAGGTAAGTTATAATATAAGTAGGTTTCACAACTCCGTTCCCCACTTTCCGCCGAATTGAGGCATTGCGTGCTGAGTAGCGGAACTCAACGCCGCGCTTTGCTTTGTTACCAAACCTAGGAAATGAAAATACTAAACTTTTACATTTCTTGAAGTGGGAATCGAACCCACAACCTGTCCCGTTAACAGTCGCACGATTGTGTGTCTGCGCCACGACAGGCGTTATATATTGGGGAATGGAGGTAGCCCCGGACACTTAAATGAAACGCAAATAAAAATACAGGATATTTCTGTGTTATTTCATATTTAATATTAAATTGGGAATTCCTTTATCTATATTAATCAAACTTTGAACTATTATATTTAATTTTTTCAAGCAAATATACTATTTAAAATAATGTCTAGTTTTTGCCGTCAAAAAAATTATGGGTAGCCCCGGGCACTTTATTCAATGATGGATTAAACGCTCTTTGCCCTTGTAAACATCTCAGTATTCGATGAACACAGTCTTCACAGACACAGTCTTGGTATTTCTAACAAGGCAATCAGAGTTTCATCAAATATATATATATATATATATATATATATATATATATATATATATATTTCAAACAAATAATAAATTATAGGCACAAGTGTGCGACTGTAAAGCGACAGGTTGTAGGTTCGATTCCCACTTCAGGAAATGAAGTATTTTCATATTCTGGGTTTGGTAACAAGGCAAAGCGCGGCGTTGAGTTCCGCAGTTTGTTGAAAGAGAACGGAGTGTCTTAACACTACGTTCTCAGGTTCCCTCTGCCTACCCCGTTATATGCGGGATACAGCGTGAAGTTAAAAAAAAAATAATAATAATTTGATTTGAAGCGATAACCACTATTCAGTCTTCAATGAAAGATATGCATTATTAAGTTTAGTGTCCTCTAATTATACTTGAAAATAGAAATTAAAAAAATTTGTAGTTTTAAAAAATATATATTTTTTCTTTTTCATTTGGTAATTGGCTGTTCTACAAGAAGTTAGTGTTAGTGTACTCGTATTCACATAACTTTCAGTTTTGACTTCTACTTGGCCCACACTTCTCTTTTGATAAGTTCCTCTTTATTTGTTAGTACGAACTAAAGGCTAAATATCGTTTGTAGCATATTTTTGTAATTTTTAAGCAAAACTTTTATCTTTACCCGACTTTAGAGAAGGAGGTTCTGTATTCGACTGTATTTTTTATGTGTGTTATCGTATAACTCTTTATTGGTTGAACAAATGTTGATGATTCTTTTTTTATATGATAGCTAGTGTATCTGTTGTGGTTCCATTTAAATTTAAATAAGATCTGACGAGTAGTTTTTGATATATTCCTAATAATGTTACGTTTTAGTGCATTTTATTTGAATATTAGTTTTCCTATTTTGTTAAAATCATAATTATTAATATTTCGACGGCAAGTACTAATAAATGGTAAGTTGTTAAAGTAATAATATTGCTTGGTGGTAGGAGGTTCGTCCTCCGTCTGGCTCGCGACCACTATCATGTCAAAGACGAACCGCCAAATATCTTATGATGTGTTCCGGTTCGATGGCATGTAAGCCAGGTTTTCCCCTATCCCACCCAACCTTTCCCCAAAATGTAGTGGTTCCGATAGCGGACTACTACATTGTCCTCCCCTTCCATCTGTATCTTCTAGGTTGGCAACGCATCTACAACGCCTCTGGTGTTGTAGATGTTCATGGGCGAAGGTAACCACTTACCATCAGGTGGTCCTTCTGCTCGTTTGCCATCAGTTATCCATAAAAAAAAAAATCTTATTTGAGCATGTTAATGAATTGGAAAGCTAATTTATTTAGCAGCTTTTCCAGCATAACATAGTCAGAGAGAACCTAGTGTTAAAACACTCCGTTCTTCACTTTACGGAGGAGGAACTCAACGCCGTCTTTTGTTTTATCAGAGCAGAAAAATGAAAATAATTAATCATAATTTGTTACTACAAATCGTGACTGTTATTTATTATTTATTTTTTTAGATTCACGCTGTAACCCGCATATAGCAGGGTAGGTAGAGGGAACCAGAGAACCTAGTGTTAAGACACTCCGTTCTCTTAAAATTTTCGTATTACTTATTATTTAATTATATACGAGTACAACATTAAGGCTATCGTGGCGAAGTGATACAGTATTTGACTGTAAACGTAATTGCTTATGGGTTCGATTCCCATTCGGGGAGTGCTTATAATTCAATTATATCCACTTCTATTCTCTGGTAAGACAAGGCGCCGCGTAGAGTTCCGTCACTTAACACGCAATGTCTCAAATTTGGGCTGCGAACGGAATGTCTAGACACTAGGATCTCGCTAACTATTCCTTTTGCGGAATAACGAGAAGATGCAAAATATACAACACCTTCTAGGTGTAAATTTTAGTTACAGAATATATAAGCTTTTAGATATCATAGCAATGTGTGCCTCCAGATCTTTGATAGCTCGTCGAAATAGTTTGGCTCATTAAACTATATGTTCACATTCCGCCACCATGAAATTTCTATATTATTTTTACATTTATCAACCTCCCTACGTTTCAGTCTATATTTTTTTAGTTTCGCGCTGTATCCCGCACATAGCAGGGTTGGCAGAGGGTACCTAAGAACCTAGTGTTAAAACCCTTCGTTTTCGTAATGAGGAATTGCGTGCTTAGTGGCGGAACCCGACGCCGCTATATATCATTCAATAAGGTGGAGGTGTAATAACAAAGGCGGCAAAGTCCATCTATATCTATATATGTCCATATATAGCTAATGCAATCTATAAAAAACTGATAACAATGCAAGAACACTGTTATTTTTTGAATGGTGTAATGTATTTCATTAACCATAACTTCGATATAGTTTATTTTAATCTTTAAATTAATCCTTAACTATGTCGAATAACTTGGAATCTTAAAAAATGTGGTGGACTACGAACATAGACTTTGCCACCTTTGTTATAAGACCCCTGATATATATTAGTGTAAAAAAATCTTGTAAAGCAAAGGCAAAGCGCGGCGTTGAGTTCCGCCTCTCAGCACGCAATGCCTCAATTCGACGGAAAGTGGGGAACGGAGTGTCTTAACACTAGGTTCCCTCTGCCTACCCTGGTATGTTCGGGCCACCAACCAACTTCTTGCCTTTATTAGCTTCAAAATTTGTCCAAATGAAATATATACTTTGAAGGGAGTTTTTAGCTTAAAAAAAAACTATTATTATTGTGACAATTTTTCGTTTTAGTACCGCTATAGAAAGAAGTAACAAACAAAGCCTAATTTGCTTCCATACGATTGTTAAGCACGGAAGGCATTTTACTATACAAGTTTCTAACACTTTGGCGGAGTAAATAGCTTCCTCTAACAGAATTTGAAAAGAGAGGAGGTTATCAGTTCGACTTTTTTATGTATTACCGTACGTTTTTTATTGAGTGAACAAATTTTGACGATTCTTTTTTTTATATGATAGCTGATGCTTTTGATGTGGTTATTTAAATTTAGTCAAGACGATTAGTTTTTAAGTTATTCGTAATAATTACTTTTTAGTGCATTTTAAATGAAGTTGGCTTTTTCTTTGCTTCAATTTTCATTATTCGCATACTAGTAAAGGAAAAGAAAATTTAGTGGCAATCGCATATCTATTACTGAAATCTCTAGAATTTTGAATATTTTTAATTAAATAGCATTTAAAATACCTAGCAGTAGGACATAATCTGATATTCGATGCGGATATTTGAGGATGGACTATTAATGTAATTTCAATTTCCCTACACTGGCATTATAATACGCGTCGTTTAGTTCCGCCACTTAACCCAGTATCTCAAATATGGGCGATAAGTGGATAACGGAGTGTTTAGACACTAGGTTCTTTTTGATCTTGCTATGCAGAAAAAAGTCTTAAGCTGCGAGTTAAAATATTTGAACAACATATTTGGGTCATCATAATGTTAATTAGATTAGGCTAATGACATAAAGAGTATCTGGACTGAAGCCAACATATGACGGATGACATATCATCAACACACCACTAATTTGATGTTGACATTTCCTATTATATATACAGATAAATATCATTATTATACGTACATATTAACATGGTCCAGTTAAATGGACATTTGAATAATAAAAATAGACTTACATATATACTTTTTTTTTTTTAACTTCACGCTGTAACCCGCATATAGCAGGGTAGGCAGAGGGAACCAGAGAACCTAGTGTTAAGACACTCTATTCTCTTTCAACAATTCCGTTCCCCACATATATATTTAATATACGATGAGATATAATACTATTCGCACAAGTTACCAAGCACCAATGAGAGGCGTTCATACAACTCGGTTCCCACCGGCTTGCCTATCTTTTCAAAGTGCAAGTACGAGACCTAAAAAAAAGGTCGCCAGGAAAATGTGGACTTAAAATTAATTGAGTTTGCAAAGAGCAAGAAAGGTAGAGAGCTAAAAAAAAAGGTCGCCAGGAAAGTATTGGGCATAAAATTGCAAAACACGAAGCTTTGACATCTTAAAATCCTGAAAAAAAGTCAATTTGAAAAATTTCATAGTGAAATTACTAATTACTTTCACATCCTATACCGGCTTCCCTAAATATACCGGCTTCCCTAAAATACGTACCGGCTTCCTTATATATACATCGGCTTCTCTAAATTTACCGGCTTGCCTAACTAAAATTTTCACCCCTCGCTAAACACAAACTGCTGCTAAATACCTTTAGTTCTTCATACGTTGATTCTATAAACTTATAACGCAGCATATATACTTAAAACAATAATTACTAACAATGAGCTCTGAATATAGCGCACTAAAACTGAACAGTGATTATAATAAGCGGTCACTGCAAAGTTAAAGAAGTGGTTTTTATAGTACTCCGGCAATCCCACCCTTGTTAGGTTATTTTTCAGTTACCTTACAATACTTACAATTTCCATTAAAACTAATACTAAATTCCTTAATAGTAGATTTACGGAACCCGTCAATTTGATTTGACGGGTTTTCGATTCCATGTCTTAAAATTCCGGACATGTAAATGTTATTCTTAGGATATTATATATTGGTTTTTAATGATATAATGCACCGAATATATATTTGGATTCGTTTCCTCCGAAACACTTACATTTTAGTATTTCTATATATTGTATACCTGTTGTTAAGATATTCCGTCAATTTGACGGATAGTACGCGTGAATCTAGTGTTAATATGTTAACATACGAGTACGTGAAGGAACAAGTTTTTGATTTCTTTATGTAAAAATAACGTGGACGGAGGAGTATAAAATTTGGCATATTGTAGTTTATATGGAAAAGAAGTGCATAAAGCCATTACTTTTCATAATAATGTATTAGAAATACATTAAATTAATAAAATAAATATGTTATTATACAATACCATGTGTTTCAATGTTTTTTTACACTTCACGCAGCTTCACGCTGTATCCTTCACATAGTCAGAACCTGAGAGCCTAGTGTTTAGACACTCCGATCTGTTAAGATTTCCGTTCCCCACTTTCCGATATGACGCAACGCGTATAATTTAGATGCGTCAAAGTGACGACTGCTAGTATTAAATCTAGTAAACTAATTGTATTTACATATGAATAGAATCATTACAATAGACGTCGTAACAAAGACAAATGTAAGACAATACTTGACAATATTCATACTCATAATAGCTAGAAAACAACCCAGTACTTAGTGGTTAAATACTCCGTTCTCCACTTTTAACTATATATATAAAAATGAATGTTTGCCTGTATGTCATCGATAAACTCAAAAACTACTGTACCGATTGTTATGGAAATTGGTATATATATATGTCAAAGTCCCTAACTCACTATTTTTAAGATTAGTGACGTCAGCGTCACTGACGTCACGTACTGTACCACTACTATCAGTAGTATAGGAATCGGACAAACTAATGCAAATTAGGAAAACAATAATTATACTCAACTTTTGAGGTTCGTCTGTTCACGCCAGGCGCTCGAGCAAGAGTGATTTTTGATGCTTCCATCATCATCCCTTCTGCCCTCGCCTCTGGCGACATTTTTTAGTAATAACATGGCGCCACTTGTCGAGCGGAAAGACCATGTTATAACTTTACAATTTATAATTTATTAAGTTAATTACTATTACAACATTCTCATAAAATTCCTTAAAAATCTAACGGATTTATAGTTTAATTACATTTGTATTTCTCAATATTGTTAACTTAAATAACATTTAAATTAATATTCAACCGGAAATTCATTTACAATACAGCTTATTATTTTTTATTTAATTTATTTTTAATTATTCATTACAGTATTCTTAAAATTCAGTTAAATTAAAGTTTAATTACATTTACAATATTATAAATTAAAGTTACAATTAACTTAATATTAAACCAAGGATTTACTTTAGTTACACTTAGTATTTCTCGCTTTACTTACTATTACAATGTGATTATAATTAAATTTACTTTAGACCGGAAATCGGCTTTAATTATTATTTAATGAACACATCAACCGCTTTAATTATTATTTAGAATTAATTCATTACCTCAATTGAATTTTACAAATAGTACTTTTGGCAAATAATGTGTTGGCGTAGCAAAGCACGCCGGGTACAGCTAGTTATTATATAGTTTTTCAGCTTCACGCTTTTTTTCACACAGCAGGGTAGTGAGAGAGAACCTTGTGTCAAGACACTCCATTATTCGCTTTCCGCCTAAATTTGAGACATTACGTAGTGTTAGTGACGTAATTTAACGCCGCGCTTTGTCTTACCAAAACATAATAATGAAAATATTTTGAATATGACTATTTCCCTGTGTAGAAGTTGAACCTACAACCATTCGCGTTTACTGTCAGACACTGTTATAATGCACCACGATGGACTCTTCTTGGGTGGCTTGGCTCTTTTTATATTACAAATCATATTACATACATACATACTAAGCTTCAAGCTGTATCCCGCATATAGCATGGTAGGCAGAAGGAATCTAGTGTTAAGACACTCCGTTCCCCACTTTCCGCCGAATCGAGGCATTGCGTGCTGAGTGGCGGAACTCAACGCTGCGCTTCCTCGTTAGCTGCCGTTTCCTTCGTTTGCTGCCTCGTTACCAAACCTAGGAAAATGAAAACCTCCATTTCCTGGAGTGGGAATCGAACCCACAAGGACAGGCGTTAAACTATATTAATCCTCATTTTTTTGTCTATTAAGACCCTTTCCTTGTCCTTTTTATTTTAAGTTTTAAAAAAATTACAATATTTTTCATTTAAATAGACCAATACAAGCACTTTCAAATGCACAAGGTAGTTAGAAAAAACTTTTTGATGCATCACCGTTCTCTTTGTAACCAATTTAAAAATGCTGGTGTCAGAATTGGGCTTTGACTTCTAAAAAGAATGGAAAAAAATATCTGTCTATATATATATATATATATATATATATATGAAACGCTTGTGTTTCTGTAATACTGACAGACAACGTACAATCGAAACTATTGCACGTTGAAAGATGGAATTTGGCATGTTGATTTTATGAAATTCTAATAAAAACGGGAAAAATCGAGATTTGTGTTTCTTTAGTAAATGGCACGGTTTACAACTAGTTACAATATATAATATTATTATAACATTATACAGTTGTGGAACGGTATTGTTGAAAGAGAACGGGGTGTCTTAACACTAGTTTCTCAGGTTCCCTCTGCCTACCCTGCTATATGCGGAATACAGCGTGAAGCTAAAAAAATGTTATATTAATATTAATGAACAGTCGTGGCGAAGGGTGACAGCATCTGTGTAAACGCGATTGGTCGTGGGTTCAATTCCCACTCGAGGGAAAGATCATATTTATTTTAAATAGAGAAGGGATACTTTGGTTACAGAGAAGGTATTCTCTGGTAAGACAAAACGCGGAGTAGCAGAGCTCTTTCTGCTTCTTAACACGCAATGTCAAATAATTAAAATTCGGATAGAAAGTGGAGAACGGAGTGTCTTGACACTAGGTTCCCTCTGACTACCCTGCTATGCGGGATAAAGCGTGAAGCTGTTTTATAAAGGCTATCGTGGCGCAGTGAGACAAGTTTTGATTGTAAAGACAATAGTTGTGTGGAATTTCATTTCTCAACTTTGATAAGATAAAGTGTTTCGTTGAGTTCCGCCACTAATACAATGTCTCGATTTTGGGCAGAAAATGGAAATCGGAGGATCTTAACGTTAAGTTTTCTCAGACTACACTACTACAAGGAAGCTTTAAGTTTGTATGGAAAAGAAGTACAGAAAGCCAATATCTCTTTCATAAGAATACTTTAGAAACATACATAAAATGAATACGCCTAAACTTAGACGCCTGTCGTGGCGTAGAGGCACAAGCGTGCTACTGTACGCGACAGGTTGTGGGGTTCGATTCTCACTGCAGGAAATATAAAAGTTCTGGTAACAAGGCAAAGCGCGGCGTTGAGTTCCGCCACTTAGTACGCAATGCCTCAACTCGATGGAAAATGGGGAATGCAATGTCTTAACACTAGTTTCTCAGGTTCCCTCTGCCAACCCTGGTATATGCGGGATACAGCGTGAAGCTAAAAAAAAAAATTAATAAAATAAGTATTACACTTATATAATTTTGGATGGAAAATGGAAAAAGGAGTGATTTAAAGCTATATGTATTTTTTCTGAATATCTTACTATAACGATAAAGCATCAAGATATACATTTAATACTATTTAAGTCTTAATTAACGTTTCTGTGTGTATCTGCAAATGAATTTTAAATAACTTGTTTTCAAAGGTTTCTCGTAGATTACTACTGTAGCCTCGCCCACGTTTAACCGTTTGTGTATGAATAATTTATTATTTGTAACGAAACGCTTAAAGGTGATTTAAAATTTATATATTTACAAAGAAGTGTAATTAAACGTTCGCTAATTAAGGAAATGGAATATTTTTTTATTATGGCTTCACGCTGTATCCCGCATATAACAGGGTAGGCAGAGGGAAACTGAGAACCTAGTGTTAAGACTCTTTCTTTTTTAACATTTCCGTTTCCCACTTTCCGCTGAGTTGAGACATTGCGTATTGAGTAGCGGAACTCAACGCCGCGCTTTGCCTTGTTACCAAACCAAGGAATTGAAAACATTAAATATTATTCAAAATTATCATTTCCTGGAATGGGAATCGTACTCACAAACTTCCGCGGTTATAGTCGCACGCTTTTGCTTGCGCCACGATAGGCGTTATGGAATAATTCACTTATTTTTTTCATATATTTAAAGGCCATCGTGGCACAGGGATTACGTCTGTAAACGTGATTGGTTGTGGATTCGATTCCCACTTAGAGGGATTGTAAAAAAAGGTGTCGCGTTGAGTTGCGTCACTTAAGACGTAATGTTTTGAATTCGGGCGGAAAGCGGGATAATGGAGTGTCTTGACACTAACTTCTTTGTGACTATCCTGCGATGCGGGATAAAGCGTGAAGCTGCTTCCTTTATCAATCAAAATCAAAATATTCTTTATTCAAGTAGGCTATTACAAGCACTTTCGAATCGTCAATTTACAAAGGTGTCAGTCGTGTCAGTCCTAACGGAAGTTACCACCGGCTTGGAAAGCAGTTCTGCTGAGAAGAGCCGGCAAGAAAATTACCAGTTGCTCTTTATATATGTAGATAGATTTTTATTATATATAGATCTCAAATTTTTACTATTAAGAGCTCGATGCCCCTTCTATTTAAAGTATTCTTAATTGAAGTGTCTAGACGAAAATAATAATAATATCTACAGTTACAATATGTATAATGCAAATGCAATGTCCCCTGTAAGTGAAGTGGAGTGAAATATAATTTGACATTCATCATATAAAGTGTAATGGCCTAAGTTAGAAGATAAAGATAAAATAATATTAAGGACAACTCGTTCTAATGAGCCTGTTGAACTGCGAAACTTAGCGCCGCACTTCACCGTACTAGATCGAGGAATTGAAAATAATTACCCGAGAGGGAATCGAACCCGTGAACATTCAGTGAAGGATAAGACACTTATACGCTAGGGCTGATGGTACAATAAGTATAATAATATTTTTATTTATTTGAACAATGATTGAAATATTTTTAATAGCTTTACGTTTATTTCGCATAGCAGAATAATCAGAGAGTACCTAGTGTCATGACACTTCGTTCGCAGTTTTTCGCCAAAATTCGAGGCATTGTGTGTTAATTGGCGGAATTCAACACCGCGTTTATCTTACTAAGCAGAGATATAAAAATATAATAAACTTTCTATTATAAGAGATTTGATACTAAATATTAGCAACCTGTGGGACATATTTATAACCGTTGTGTATAGTAGTTCCCGCCACGACGGCGTCGAAAGTATTCAAGCTGACAAAACAAATTCACTTCTAAAATCCTATAATGAATTTACTTCGGAGCATAATATATATAGTTGTTTGTAGAGATGCCTGATTTATATCGAT
The DNA here is from genome assembly GCA_033558755.1 of Philaethria dido. Classification (NCBI taxonomy): domain Eukaryota; kingdom Metazoa; phylum Arthropoda; class Insecta; order Lepidoptera; family Nymphalidae; genus Philaethria; species Philaethria dido. The sequence continues at coordinate 78,340 of JAKGSA010001137.1, read as the reverse complement.
ATTTTTGAAGTAATCGATATATGCATTCGATATGTAAAATATTATCGAATTATCTTGTATTAATGTAAATTATCGATATATTGAGATCTTTGATTTTCGCGATTTTTACATAGAAAAGAAGAAATTCCTTAGCAATACCATCGCGGCCATCGCGTTGTAGAGGGAGGAGTTTGGAGAGTGCCTGGGACTTACGACCCAACGTGCAGTTTTAAGGGGCCCTTTTAAAATAAACATTGCATTAACGTTCACCTCCACTGTCCGCGCTCCTCTCTCTACCTAACCATATTTAAAGAGACCCTATTAATGTCGCCTTCGAAATACGTGCTAGAGGTTAACTGATAATAGTTCTAGAAAGGCCGAGATATTTTAGTAGATTACAGAGAGATTTCGCTGTTATACCTCTCGCACCTATTACCTCTGTTTTTTATTGCTAATTTTAATCGTAACGTATCGATAAATTATGGCAATATCGACAACATAAGCATCCCTACTTGTTTGTTGAAAGACCGGCATTCCCTTCCTTACAACTTTCAGTAAGAAAGCATAGACAAATTATGAACATCATCTAGATTTTAAACTTTAACAATATATCATAAGATGACAATTTCATTGTTTGCGATGTGTTTTTCGCTATATTTCCATTGGTTACTCTATTTTTAACCGACTTCAAAGAAGGAGGTAGTCTCAATTTTACTGCATTTTTTATATGTTTAGCCGCATCACTTTTTACTGGATAAACCATTTTTGATGATTCTTTTTTATATGATAGCTACTGCTTTTGATGTGGTCTCATTTAAACTTAGTTAAGATCTAACGAGTGGTTTCTGAGCTATTCGTAATAATTTTACTTTTTAGTGTATTTTATTTGAAGTCAGCTTTCTTTTTCTATTAATATTAATTATTTTATTGGCTACTTCGTTCTTATCTACTAAATTAAAGAAGAAAATGTAATAACAGCTTATTATATTGACGTATGAATAATATAAAGACTTTACTTAATAAAGCACCTTGTATTTTTTAGCTTTACGCTTTTTTTCTATGTAACAGGATAGTCGAAACTTGTGCCAAAACTCTCCGTTCTCCACTGTACACTTGAAATAGAGACGTTATAAATGACAGATCTCAACGCCGCGCTTTGCTGTCCTAGAGCGGATAAACGAAATTAATATAATTGTTTTTGAATTAAAGTGTTAATCACACACTTAGGAAACGAAAAACATATTTAGAAAAATTTGAACGCAGCGGGACTCAAACCCGCGCCTTTTAGGAAACAGTCCAAGCGCTCTGACCTGTCTGGTCAAAAATATTTAATAAATAGCATTTTTTTTTTTTATGGATACCGGATGGCAAACGAGCAGAAGGACCGCCTGATGGTAAGTGGTTACCTTCGCCCATGAACATCTACAACACAAGAGATGTACTAGATGCGTTGCCAACCTAGAGGATACAGATGGAAAGGGAGGATAATGTAGTAGTCCGCTATCGGAACCACCACATTTTGGGGAAAGGATGGGTGGGAAAGGGGAAAACCTGGCTTACATGCCATCGAACCGGAACACATCATAAGATATTTGGCGGTTCGTCTTTGACATGATAGTGGTCGCGAGCCAGACGGAGGACAAACCTCCTACCACCAAAAAAATTCTCTCTTACCAAATTATTGTTCTTTGAAATGATCTTTGGGTAGCAGAAATTTGTAAAAATCTCTCTACAGAGGTGCTAACAATAAAAATAAATTGTAACAAGAGTAAAAGAATTTCGACGCAGCCGGATATAGAACGCATGGCTTAGTGTTCAGAGCGCTTGGACGGTTTCTAAAAAGGCGCGGGTTCGAGTCCCGCTCCGTTCAAATTTTTATACGTTTTCTAAATAAATTTAATTGTTATTATTCTAACGAACGGAAATCAAACTCACAACTAATATTGTTTACAGATTTACGCTGTTCTATTGCGCCATGATAGCCTTAATACTTGTAATAATTAAAATGTTATCAAAAAATGAAACTGATTTCAGGTAAAATGTACTAAAAAGTTTCTTTTTTTTTTTAACTTCACGCTGTATCCCGCATATAGCGGGGCAGGCACAGGGAACCAGAGAACCTAGTGTTAAGACACTCCATTCTCTTACTAAAAAGTACTGACATAATTACGAATACATCAGAAACTAATCATTTCTTAACTAAATTTAAATGGGACTACGACTTTCTTTTTATGAAGTCGGTTAATAGATTTTGTCGCTAAAAGTAATCTAGACTGTCTCTATACTTAGATTTAGAAAGGGTCAGATAGTGATATGTCAATCCGTTCTCACTTTTGTCATTCAGAGATGTTGTTGGCGGTAACTGACATTGCCTATTTTAATCAAATCGGTATTGCGTGTTGAATGGCGGAACTCAACGCTGTGTTTTGTTTTACCGAAATGAAGATAATTTTAATACTGTTGTTTTGTTTTTTATTGACTACTTTTATGCACTACCGAGATGTCCAATAACGCCTGTCGTGGCGCAGAGGAACAAGCGTGTGACTTTAAGCGCGACAGGTTGTGGGTTCGATTCCCACTATAGGAAATGTACAAGTTTAGTAGTTTCTTTTCCTGGGTTTGGTAACAAGGCAAAGCGCGGCGTTGAGTTGCGCCACTCAGCATGCAATGCCTCATTTCGGCGGAAAGTAAGGAACGGAGTGACTTAACACTAGATTCTCAAGTTCCCTCTGCCTATCCTGCTATATGCGGGATACAGCGTGAACCTAAAAAAGATGTCCTATAGGGTAGTCCATATTTATTGCGATAAAGAGTTTATCTATCTATTTAATATTCTTACGAGTGGGAATCGAACACACAACTACTCCCATTTACAGCCAGACTCTATCGCACAACAGCCTCAACAAAAACTATTTATAATTTCAAAATATTAATATCACTTCGAACTTCAGTTTGAACTAATAAAAATCATAGAAATTTTCAGCCTGAAAACTCATTTCAATTAGAACTTTTCCAACGAGGTCACTCCGGCTTGTATTGTATACAAATGTAAAGCTTTATAAAAGTTTCATATTTTAATAATATAAGGGATTTATTTGACATGGATCATTCCTTTTTTACTATGGAACTGAAAAGCTCCTGAAAGTTTTATTTGTTGTTCTGTTTCAATGAGATATTTGAACATTTTGTTGGTAAATTTATATTATTTTAACCGATTTTAAATAAAGGAGGAGGTTTTTTTTGTTTTTAACTTCACGCTGTATCCCGCATATAGCGGGGTAGGCAGAGGGAATCAGATAACCTAGTGTTAAGACACTCCATTCTCTGTCAACAATTTTGTTCCCCACTTTCCACCGAATTGAGGCACTGCGTGTTGAGTGGCGGAATTCAACGCCGCGCTTTGCCTTGTTACCAAACCCAAGAAACGAAAATACTAAATTTTAAATTTCCTGGAGTGGGAATCGAAAGCACAACCCGTCGAGTTTACAGTCTCACGCTTGTGCCTCTGCGCCACGACAGGCAATATTAAGTAATATTAAGTAATAATAATATGTTAAGTAGGCAACTAAAATACTTGGACTCTATTTGGGAAAAAAAATATATATTTCCTAAGCTTAGTTAAGCAATAACGTGTCCGTGGTGTTCAGAATAAATATAAAAAAAATGGTACACCTACATTATGTGGTAACATACATTAAAAAATACAATCAAATATAATAGAGAATATCCTTTTTTTGAAGTCGATTAAGAATAAAAAAGTAGACGACGCCAAATTGAATTTAGTATATTTTTTATAGCCCAGAAGGCTTAAAAAATATTTAAAAAACCCTCTTTGTTCATTGTTTAAAAACGGTTTATCGAAATCAAAAGAAATATTGGGGCGGAAGAGTTTCAAAATCGTTCTGGTTCTGGAATTTTTATTGTTCCCCATTTTTATAAGCAATACAAAATGTTTTGTGCGAATAAAATATCGGTCTTTTTTGTCGAAGGAAAATATTCATGGCCCAATAATAATTACAGAAGAATTCCTAACCATAGTACTGCTTTAAAAAATGAAATGCTTAAGATATTTGCTGACTTCATCATGACGCAGTATCATAATGAGATCTTTGATTTTCGCGAATTTTACACATATTAAATGAAACTATTTTAACCGGATTAATCGCGTATTAGTATCCAGAAATATATTTTTGGAAACCCAATTTGGGAACCCGAATTAGGTAACTGGGAACTCAGATCTACCTGTGTGGTTACAGGGACTACGGGTTCAAAACGTCGGGTTTCCAATAATGTACTCGTATTTCCGAATACTAAAATATACGCGATTAATCCGGTTAAAATAATTTCATTTAATACGCCGTATCTTGTTGTATATGCGATTGTTTGGGTTAGAATCTATTTAAATTTAGTTAAGACTAGACGAGTAGTTTTTGAGTTATTCGTAACAATTTTACTTCTTAGTCTATTTTATTTAAATGGCTGTGTTTTAGGTAGCGGTGGTCAATGTTTTTATGTTACCTGGTCGAACAAATAAGCCAAAAAAATAAGTAATCTGTCCCCGAGTGGGATTGAAGCCATAATCAATCGCGTTAATAGTCCATCATCCTACTACACCATGTAGTTTATAAAATAGTTTTTTTTTTAACTTCACGCTGTATTCCCCATATAGCAGGGTAGGCAGAGGGAACCTGAGAACCTATTGTTAAGACACTCCGTTCTCTTACAACAATTCCGTCCCCACTTTCCGCCAAATTGAAGCATTGCGTGTTGAGTGGCGGAACTCCACGCCGCGCTTTGCCTTGTTACCAAACCCAGGAAATGAAAATACTGAAATTTCCTGGAGTGAGAATCGAACCCACAACCTCGTGTCTACAGTCGCACACTTGTGCCTCTGCGCCACGACAGGCGTTAATTAATAAGTCGATAAATAAAAAAATATATATTTTCTTTCAGCTTATCTAAAGTTAACGTGACATTGCTAGTAACAGACGTTGCAATCGTGTTTCTTGAAACTAAAATAGCATTATATTGTTTGCAATAAAATAAATTGTAAAACGATGTAGGAAGCTATTTAGGTTTATTAGGTTAGCATTCATACACACGATGGTCATAAGTTCGATTTCCACTAGCAAAAAGTTTTTTTTTTAATCATTTTTGTTTCCCCACCATAGTAATCCAAAGCGCGGTGTTGGGTTCCGCCACTTATGCATATGCTATAATATATATGACATATGCTATGTGTCAAATTCGGTCATAAAAAGTGTCCCTACACTATGTTCTCTTTATTTATGCTACAATGCAGTACGCTATACCGTCCTCAAATTTTAATAAGTTTCGTCCTCCGACTGGCTCCTGACCACTATTATGTCAAAGACAAACCGCCAAATATCTTTTGATGTGTTCCGGTTCGATGGCATCTAAGCCAGGTTTACCTTTCCCACCCATACTTTCCCCAAAATTTGGTGGTTCCGATAGCGGACTATTACATTGTCCTCCCCTTCCATTTGTATCATCTAAGTTGGCAACGCATCTACAACATCTCTGGTAGTGGTGTCGTAGATGTTCATGGGCTAAGGTAACCACTTGCCATGGTTCTTCTGCTCGTTTGCCATCCGTTACCCTTAAAAAAATGTATTTATAATAAACGCAACATTTGCTATTATTAGTAAATATTTCCTACAAACATATCTATGTGTTTGTTTTTTTGTGTCGTTTTTTTGTTACATTGAGTTTCAAATCACGATTCTAAAAGAGTTTTACTTAAAAAAAGAAATCCTATTCACTTTAGGATGTTTCCGGTGGTTTATATAATGTCGATCTAACAAAACATTCCTCAAAAGAACAGTTGACATAATATAATAGTAAGATATTTTTAAAGCTCGGACAAAAGAATATGACTATATTTTTATAAAATTCTCGAAGTCTTGAGAATCTAGACGTTTATTTCAAATGCAGATTTATACGTTTTCCCAGTCGATTGTGATTTTATGTAAAAGTTGTACTACTTGAAGAGATTGTGGTGCAATGGGACTGACTACAAAGAAATGAAAATACTAAATACTATTAAATATTTTCATGTCTTGCAGTGGGAATCGAACCCACAACCTACTGCGCTTACAACTATGACACGAAGGCTATGGGTTCGATCTTTATTCGGGCAACTATATGTTAGTATTTAAATGATACTCATTTCTTCGTTCTGGTAAGACAAAACGCGGGGTTAAGCTCCGCCACTTTACACACAATGTCTCGAATTCGGACGAAAAATGTCGAACGGGGTGTCTCGACACTAGGTTCTCTCTGACTACCCTCCTATGCAGGTTATAGCGTGAAGCTGCTTGTTCCTTTTATTATAACTAGTGTCCCCGTTGACGTGTTAACAACGCGTTGTCTTTAGCAATGTATAAGTCACTTTATATAAACATGGATGTCAAACCATGGTAGAGTGAGTAACATTTATTTTGTTAATTTAATATACTTTTAATGCATTATTTAAAAAAAAATGTTATCATTCTGCATGACTTCTCTATATAAACTATAAGTGTGCCAAGTTTCATGCTCGTCCGCCCGCGTAAGATTCGTAAAAAGGGATCCAAAGATTTTGCTTCTCGTATTTATATATACATTTAACGACGGTGATTGCCAGTACAGTTTCGTCTATATTTTTAAATATCCACACATTTCTTTTTTCATGGAACCTAAAAACTGGTGTTAAAACATTTAAGACACTCCGCCGCTTTCCGCCCAAATTCGACACATTGTATATTAAGTAGCAAAACTCAACGCCGCACTTTCTCTTGCCAGAGCGAACATATGACATTAACTAAAATATATTCATTACCCGAAGTGGGAATCGAACCCACAATCGCGTTTACATTCACACGCTGTTCCACTGTGCCACGATTGACTTGTATATTGTAATCTGATCGCATATTTATATTTCATTTCAGGACCACATTGCAAGATGTATTTTTAATATCGGACAATTGGCTAGACAGCGCCCCACAGTCGCTAGTGCCCGAAACAATGAAACTGAATTTGTAGTGAGTATTCAAGTTATTATACCTACTAGTGTCCTCGTGGATGCGTTAACAACGCGTTGCCTAGCAACGTATATGCCACTCTATATGAACATGGATGTTAAGCCGTGGTAGTGTGTGTAACGTTTATTTTTTTAGCTTAATATATTTTTATGCATTATTTTAGAAACATTTTATTATTCTGCACTCCATCGCTATATAAACTATAAGTGTGCCAAGTTTCATGCTCCTCGGTCTGCGTAATTTTGGTAAAAGGGGGTACAAAGTTTTTGCTTCACGTATTAATACTTACACTGACTCCAAAAAAGCCATAACTTTTTACTGTATGAACCATAATGGTGATTATTTTTTTTGTATAATAGCTAGTGCTTCTTCTGATGTGGTCGTATTTAAATTTAGATAAGAAGTTGTTCGTAATAATTGTAATTCTTAGTGTGCTTTTTTTCTTTGTTAAAAACATAATATCTCTTTTTAGCTTCACATAGCAGGGTAGGCAGAGAGAACCAATGTACCTAGTGTTAAGACACTCCGTTCCCTTTTAACATTCCATTCATACATAACAATCCACAATAACGCCTGTCATAGCGCAGAGGCCCAAGCGTGCGACTGTAAACGCGACAGGTTGTAGGTTCGATTCCCACTCCAGGAAATGGAATTTTTCATTTCCTGGGCTTGGTAACAAGACAAAGCGTGGCGTTGAGTTCTATTTAGCACGCAATGCCTCAATTCGGCGGAAAGTGGGGAACGGAGTGTCTTAACACTAGGTTCCCTCTGCCTACCTTGTTATATGCGAGATACAGCGTGAAGCTATGTATATATGTACATAGCAATCCATTCGTTTTTATTTAGTCTATGTAACATTGAATTAAATTAGTAAATAATTCTAAAATATTGTGAATATGTAAAAAGGACTTGTGGAAACTTTCATACAAACGTGCGAAATGCAGGTTTTTAAATATTTAAATTTCTACTACCTTTTGTGTTTTATTATACTTTCGTTTTATAGTTCTTATTTACATGTTGCACTTAATATTGAGCGCTTGCTTACTTCGTACTATACCGTAATTTTCTACTGTATGCTAAGTGCTTTCCCAGTACTAGTTTTTGCTCACGGCTTCGTCCGCGTTTTTATAAAAACTAGGGATGAGACCGATATATCAAAACGTAACTAAAAACGGTTTTGACTCTTATCATATCGATATCTAAATGATCATATCCGCTATCAAATATCTACATACAAGACGCAACGACAACTTGATGATGAGATATGTAAACTAAATCATAACGAAAACTATCGCAACAAAAACTCAATATCTGAAAACGAATATGATATCGAATATGAAAACTTCATATCCGATATGTAACCGTTACAGCTAAAAACGGAAACGCTCATGTCTAATAAAAAACTAGTATCCCCGTTGACGCGTTGCCTAGCAACGTATATGTCACTTTATATAAGCATTGGTTGTCAAACCATAGTATATGTAAATTATTAGTGTGCCAAGTTACATGCACCTTCATCCGCGTAATTTTCGTAAAAAGGGGTACAAAGTTCTTGCTTCATGTATTAATATATATAGTATGGGGACACCCATTGACGCGTTAACGACGTGTTGGCTAGTAACGTATATGTTACTTTATATAAACATGGAAGCCCAACCATTGGAGTGTGTAATATTTGTTTTATTAATTTCAAATATTTTTTATGGATTATTTTAAAAATATATTATCATTCTGCACTCCTTCGCTATATAAACTATAAGTTTGCCAAGTTTTACGCTCCTCCTTCCGCGTATTTTCGTAAAAAGTTTTTCGTTCTCGTGTTAATATATAGATTAAACAGCAGTAGCAAGCGTCAAGATGGCCTCATAAAAATTAAAATATTTACGATATGACGTTTAAGCTAGACTACTGTTAACTTTTTTATTGTCCAACCAAAAAATTGTAGAAAAATATATTATGTAAAAGTTATGAGATATTAAAGATTTTTTTCTAAAATAAAATCAGCTTAAGTTACTCCTCATTATATCAGTTACCTGCCAGTAAAATACCCGTCAAAATCGGTCAATTCTGAGATTAGCCAGAACAAACAGACAGACAGATAAAAATTGTAAAAATGCTATTTTGGTATTGTGTATTAGAAAGAAGATATTCATATGCAAGTAGTAAAAAAAGGTCATTTCATCATTACAAACTGACGCTCTAATTTTATTTATATCTATATATATATATATATATATATATATATATATATATATATATGCTCTCTCCTTATATATATATATAGATTTTGAAAAACATTGTTGCTTTGTGAGACACCGTCTGACTGTAAACACACACACAAACATGGGTTCGTTTCTCTCTCAGGAGAAATAATTATAATATTTTTTATCTTGTCCCTGTATCTCACACATAGTACAGTAGGCAGAGGAACCAGAATTTGGTGTTAAGATACTCCGTTCTATTTATTTTTATTTCCCCCGCTTTTCGCTCTGAAGACTCTCGCTACGAAGCGTAGCGTTGAATTCGACATTTAAAACAGACAAGCTATACCTACGGTTTTTTGATACAAAGCTACGGAGAAGTATGTTACAAATTAAAAAGCGTAAGTAAATAACCAATAATGAGGACTATCATGGCACAGAAGAGGCGCACACGTGTGTAAACACGCGACAGGTTGTGGGTTCGATTCCCTCAGAAAATGAAAATATTTTTAATAATTAATATTTAGTATTTTCATTTTCTCGCTCTGGCTCAACAAGGTAAACCGCGGTTTTGAGTTCCGCCACTCAGCATGTAATGCCTCAATTCGGCAAAACTGTGGAACGGAAAAGTTAAGAGAGAATGGAGAGTCTTAACACTAGGTTCTCTGGTTCCCTCAGCCTACCCTGCTATGTGCAGGATGCAGGGTGAATTTAAAAAGAAATAATTAACTTGATAATTCAATTTTTAACAGATCTTTTAGTGCAGCCATTGCAGAGGACGTCATAAATATAATGTAAGTAAACATAATGTAGTGGATAACTATTTTTTTAATTTTACAATTTTGCATCAATTCTTAAATTTTGGGCAAATAGTGAACCTTTTGAACAAAGTATACATATATTTTCAGTTTCAAACTTTTTCCGTATAGCAGGAGTAGTCAGAGAGAAACTGAGTGTCAAGACGCTTCCGTTCATTTCCACCTGATTTCAAGATGTGGGAAATGAGATGGAAATGAAAATAATATATATATATTTTTTAGCTTCACGCTGTATCGCACATAGCAGTGTAGGCAGAGAGCGGAACCTAATATTAAGACCTCCTTTGTCTTTTAACGTTTCTGTTCCTTACTTTCCGCCGAATTGCCGTTTAGTTGCCGGGTGAGGTATTGCGTGCTGAGTGGCGCGTTTCGCCTCAGCACTGTCCCTAATTCGGCATAATATTTAACGCCGCGCTTTGCCTTGTTACCAGAGCGAAGAAACGAAAATAGCGTGTAATATGTCTGGGATACAGTGTGTAGCCAAAAACTTCTTCAGTCAATTTTTTTTAGAGTCCGGTATATTAATGAATTATTTATATAACAGTCACGTGTAAATGCATATGGTGCATAAAATTAGGAAAAAGAAGGAAAAAAAAAGGCATAAAAATACCTATTAATTTTGCTATGATATAAGTTATTAGTAATAAGTACTTACTAATTTATATTATTTGTTTTTAAACCGACTTCCATAAAGGAGGTTTTCAATGTATGTTTTTGTATGTGTGTTACTGTACAGCTCTTTACTTATTACAGATAACTAAAAAACTACTCATCAGATCTTATTTACGTTAAATGGATGACATCAGAAACACCCAAAGCTATCATATAAAAAAGACGAAACATCAAAATTGGGTTCACCCAGTAAAAAAATTATGCCTGAACATAAAAAATCCAAGTATTAGAACACTCCTCTTTTTGATATCTGTTAACTGAAAAGTTTAATTAATACATTTTACATTTCAGGAATTTAAAGAGGCAGAAAGAATCTATGAAGAGAATATCAATATACAAACAGATAAATGCTATACTTCTTGTGTACATGATGAAGAACGTGAAATCTACGAAGTCACCACTATGGAGGTAACAATAAAACTTCCTAAGCAATTAGGGCATAAGATGCTAGTTTTGGTGCAGAGGCACACGCGCGACTGTAAGCGCGACAGGTTATGGGTTCGAGTCCCACTTAAGGAAATGAAAATATTAAATAATAGTTATGGTAGTAAAGTAAAGCGTGGCGTTGAGTTCGGCCACTCAGCACGTAATGTCTCAATTCGGCGGAAAGTGGGGAACGAAACTCGTGAGAGAACGGAGTGTCTTAGCACTAGGTCCTCAGGTTCCCTCTGCCTACCCTGCTATATACGAGATTTGGCGGGGCGCCACTGTGCCTGATGATGATTGTAAACGCGATTATATTCCCGCTCGGGATAATAGTGATATTTTAAATAAAAAACCTTCATTCAATCAAAAATCTTAAATGGCTGGACCGATTTTGACGGGACTTTTACTGTCAGGTAGCTTATTACTGAATAAGGAGTTACTTAAGCTACTTTTATTTTAGAAAAACTCTTCTAATATCATAGCTTTTGTACAACATTTAGTTAAATTTCATGCGGACAGAGTCACGGGCACAGCTAGTAATAAATAATAATCTATATATAATGAAATGTGAAAATTTGTACCCCTTTTTACGAAAATTACGCGGACAGAGAAACAATTTTTGGCACACTTATAGTTTATATAGGGAAGGAGTGTAGAATGCTAACATTTTTTATAATAATGCATAAAAAGTATATTAAATTAATAAAATAAATGTTACACACACCATGGTTTGACATCCATGTTAATATAAAGTCACATATACATACATTGCTAAAGACAACGCGTTATTAACGCGTCAACGGTTACACTAGTAATAGGTAAATACTAAAGAGTTAAAATAATTTTATATTTTTTTCAGACAACTATCAGCTTGCTATGAGCTGGTGCACGCAATAGATGAACTCTCTATATTTCTAACTCTAGCAACGTATTCATTACTCTCCGATGATGGGGAGATGATGGTCGACGTGAAACACTACTTATTATCAGTTTTGGAACATTTACAATCTGTTATACAGTATTTAGAAGTCGAGAGGATAGATGCTTCTTCTCTTCAAGATGTTTATACCTTGTAAGTCTTTTTCTTTTAACGACTCATTAGAGGCATTGTGGCGTAATGGAACTAGTCTGACTGTTAACCCGAGTGGCTATGGGTTCGATTCCCACTTGGGGGAGTAATTATATTTACATAAACTGGTTCTACATGAAACACTTGAGAAACATAAAATTGCATTCGTCTCATGTCCATGACTTTTATTTAAAACACCCATTTTCATAGTAATTTTGAAAAATGTCTTAGCGCTCCACTATACTCCAAGGAACATACATACATATATGCCAAATTTCAAATTTGTAGCCAGTCGTCACCAGTGGCGAATCGTCCATATAACGCGATTCCCACCGGCTCAGTTTTTGTAAATTAATATAATTAATGGCGGATTTATTAAGAGATTAGGGATACCAGAAACGCGAGGTCGAAAACAAATTGGGCATGAGGTTACAAAAAAAAAACAAGCTCAAGAAAACTACAAAAGCTAAAAAGAAAGTCGCTAGTAAAATTTGAGAGTGAGATTGCAAAAATCATCCATATATACCGGCTTATCTCTAAGTACCGGCCTCCCTATATATACTGGTTTTATAAATATACTGGCTACCCTGAATCTACTGGGTTACCTTTTTAAAATTTTCACCCCTCGCCACTTATATTTGTACATTGTCAATCAATCAATCTTATACGCACTGTCGACTAGACCTGGCGTCTAGTCGGTCAACTCGGTCGCGGGCGACCAAAACATAGCTCAACTAGGACCAGAAGATTAGCCGAGCGACAGAAAATACAAGTATATTATTATTACGATTAGCATATTTAGCACTCGATAAATTTCGAATAGTTTTATTGATTATATTTCCATTTTTGAGTGTCGTAAGAAATAATAAATTCGTTTGGTGGTAGGAGGTTCGTCCTCCGTCTGGCTCGCGACCACTATCATGTCAAAGACGAACCGCCAAATATCTTATGATGTGTTCCGGTTCGATGGCATGTAGGCCAGGTTTTCCCATTCCCACCCATCCTTTCCCCAAAATGTGGTGCTTCCGACAACAACATCTCTGGTGTTGTAGATGTTCATGGGCGAAGGTATCCACTTACCATAAGGTGGTCCTTCTGCTCGTTTGCCATCCGTTATCCATAAAAAAAAAAAAAAATAATTGTTGTGAGTGGAGTTTGGTCGTTACGACAGTTGCTCGCAGTGTGAACGCTTCCATTTAAAACCATGCTTCTATTGGTCGCCGGGGACCGAGTCGAGTTGCCCGGACGACTCACGGCGACTGACGACCAAATGTAGATATACTATCCATTTACCAAATAATGATGTAAGTTACACAACGTCGCCGTTGCGATCATTAAACAGTACGGCAAAGAACTATGGTCAGAGAGAACCGAGCTGAGCGACGGATATAGTACAAGTACATATTCTTTATTGGAATAAGTTGAAGCAGTCGCCGACGACCGAGTTGCCGGCATCACTAGTCGACAGTGCGTATAAACTGCAATTAATAGCAAGCATTTTATAACCGTATGTATAGAAAAGGAGGAGGTACGCAATCCGACTATCTTTTAATGCATATGTTGACGCGTGACTTTTTACTGGGTGAACCAAGTTTGATATTTTTTTGTATTTGATAGCAGTGCTTTTGATGTGGTCCCATTTAAATTTAGTTGAGATCCGACGAGTAGTTTTCGAGTTATTCGTAATAATACTTACTTACTTAACTTCACGCTTTATCCATAGCGGGGTAGTCAGAGAGAACGGAGCGCCAAACGCTACGGTCCCTGCATATCTTTCGCCTCGTCCACAGTCATTAACCTCTTCATGCATGCCCTCCGGGGGGTCCTCATGCTATTTACGTGACCCTCGTCCAGTATCATTGATGCTGTGTTCTCGAAGGTCATCCGAGGTCTCCCCCTACCTCTCTTGCTGTAATAATGTTACTTTATACTTTATATTTTATTTGATGGCGGTTGCCTTTTTTTGATAAAATTTTCTTTTTCTCTCATATAACAGAGATCACCTATGGTGACAAGGCCGCCTTTACTGAAAATTGTATTCTCTTCTTGTTCTGTGTTTTATATACATATATTTTTGTGGTGTAATCTATATATAAATACGTGAAGCAAAAACTTTGTACCTCTTTTTACGAAAATTAAGCGAACGGAAGAGCATATAACTTGGCACACTTATAGTTTATATAGAGAAGGAGTGCAAAATGTTATTCTTTTTTTTAATAATCCATAAAAGTGTATTAAATTAATAAAATAAGTTACACACACTGCCATGGTTTGACATTCATATTCGTATAAAGTGACATATACACACGTTGCTAAAGACAACGCGTTGTTAATGCGTCACCGGGGCCACTAGTAAAATATTAAATAATAACAATAATACACATTATTCATTTTACAAAAAGTTGAATTTAAAACTATTTTTATACTGTATTGTAATAACCCACAAATTAAAATGTTTTGAGTCAGCTCATCGATTAAAAGAAAGAATAAGATGGTTGAGTCACTAAATAACTTTGTGGTTGAGAGAAGTTATTAATGAAAAAAAAAATAGAAAATATATTTAAAAATATAATATTGATTGTTAGCGTTCTGGTGTAAATTATCAGAAGCTTACACTGGCTATCAATAAATAAAGAGTCATTGAAATTATTTCATCTAATAAAAAGTTATGCAAAATTATATAAAAATACAGTCGAATTGTGGCCCTCCTTTTTTTCAAGTTGGTTAAAACAATAATTTTGGTTGTGGTAAATACATACATACATACATAGCTTCATGCTGTATTCCGCATATAGCATCATGCTTTTTACGTGACCTTCCTCCAGTATCACAGATACTGAGTTCTCGAAGGTCAACCGAGGTCTCTCCCTACCTTTCTCGCAACTCACTTTTGCTTGATATATCTTTCTCACCATTTTTTCATTACTCATCCTCAGAAATAGTGTTTTAGACTTAAAATAATTATCTTTCATACTAATTACAGGCAATCAGCAGCCGTAGAAATTTGGACAGCGCGAAGAACTCTAGTAGTGGGTATATCAGTACTTGGTGTGGTCATATGTGCTGCGCCCGTTTTAGTGTTACTGTTGCGACACACGTTTTATACTATACAGGTAAGAAAGTGATATTATTTTATTTGACGTCTGTCGTGGCGCAGAGGCACAAGCGTGCGACTGTAAGCGCGACAGGTTGTGGGTTCAAGAATTGAATTCCCACTCCAGGAATTGAAAATATTAAATATTTGTTATCGTTAATATTTACTATTTTCATTTCCTCGCTCCAGTAACAAGGCAAGGAGCGGCTTTGAGTTTCGCCTCTCAGTAAGCAAGGCCTCAATTAGACGGAAAGCGGGGAACGGATTGGAAAAGAGGATGGAGTGTCTTAACACTAGGTTCTCTGGTTCCTTCTGCCTACCCTGCTATATGCGGGATACAGCGTAAAAACAACTTAAAAAAACATTATTTTATTTTATAATTAATTTATAATAGTGATTTCCTGTGTCCTGACAATTTCCATTGGATTTGTGGTATTGTGTGCCGGGTGGCGGAACTCAACGCCGCGCTTTGCCTTGTTATTAGACCCAGGAAGTGAATAATAAATATAATTTCAGAATTTTATTAAATATTTATAATAATTAATATTTAATATTTTTATTTTCTCGGTTTGGAAATAAGGACAATCGCGTCGTTTGTTAGCGTTCTGATGTAATCCATCAGAAGCTTTCACTATCTGAGTTTACCTTAAATTAGTAAAAATATTTGTAACAATAACGCCTGTCGTCGCAGAGGCACAAGCGTGCGATGTAAACGCAACAGGTTGTGAGTTCGATTCCCACTCCCAGATTCCAATATCCAGTTTGGTAACAAGGCAAAGCGCGGCGTTGAGTTCCGCCGCTCAGCACGCAATGCCTCAATTCGACGGAAAGTGGGGAACGGAATGTCTTAACACTAGATTCCTTCTGCCTACCCTGCTATATGCGGGATACAGCGTGAAGCTATGTATGTATGTATTTATAATAAAGCCAACATTATTTTCATTTCATGAACATCATTTAAAGTGCATATACAAGTTCATTCTATTTATTTTATTTAACGTCCTCTCTAGCGACTATCGAGTATAGAAACATCTTCCGTTTACGAAATAACTTTCAGACGTTCACAGAATCTATAGAAAGAAGTACACAGCAGTTGGTGGCGGAAAAGCAGAAGAGTGATCTTTTATTATCTAGAATGTTACCAATGCCAGTGTTACGGAGACTTCGGGCACAAAGAACGGTGCCCGCGGAGGCTTTTGACGCAGTCACTATATATTTTAGTGATATTGTGGGATTCACTAACATTGCTGCAACCAGCACGCCTATGGAGATTATTAATATGCTCAACATGTTGTATAGGTTAGTATTGTTTAAGGAGAAAGTGGAGAACGGAATGTCTTAATACTACGTTCGTTAGTTCACTCGGCTTACTTTGCTATGTACGAGATACAACGTGAAGCTATAAAAAATGTTATGAAGCTTATGTGCTGAAGCTTGTAACTTTTTATTTTGAATAAAATTATTTGAATTTGATTTTGATTTTGTTTTAGTTATTTGTAGATAACTAACTGTATGCCGCGACTTCGTTTTAAACTAGAACGAGAAATCCTCTCTTAGTTCTCCCCGTCACTCCTCAAGGAGCTTAAATGCCAAAGTTTTGGAATAGTTTTCTACGGCCAGTAATTTTCTCTCATCTGTATGTTGTCTGTCAGTCAATTCTATAGGATGTCCCAAAATTAACGCAAGATTTGAATTAAATAGAAAATGCCATTTTAGTCTTTTAATAGCGAATGAATAATGAATATAATAGCAAATGGCGGCAAAGTCAAATCTTGCGTTAATTTTGGGACACCTTTATAACTGCCTGCCTGTGTTGTTTACACTCAATGTTTCGACTTCAGGTGGAAAGAGGCGAACGGAGTGTTTCGACACTAGATAAAGCGTGAAGACGCTTTTTAGCTCTTTTTGTTTATGGCTCAATTATAACGGAATGACTAACTTCTCTTTCCCTTGCACCATTTGGGTGACTATATGATGTATCGTGCCTTATATGACAATAATGAATTGTTTTTGTACACAGAATGTTCGATGACAAAATAATGCAATACAATGTGTATAAAGTGGAAACTATAGGAGATGCATATATGGTTGTATCTGGATTGCCTCAAAGAAACGGTACGTCTAAGAATAACTTAGCATAAGATAAATATATACTATAATAAGTCCATAGTGGCGCAGTGGTTCAGCATATGATTGTAACGATTGGTTGTGGGTTCGATTCCCACTCGTAAAAATGATTTTTTAGCTTCACGCTGTGTTCCGCAATACAACAGGGCAGGCGCAGAGGGAAACCGTGAGATCCTGTGCGTTAAGAACGCAGAACGGAGTGTTTATTAAGATTTTCTGGTTCCCTCATTTCCGATGAGAATTGAGGCATGCGTTGGAGGTGGTGAGATCCTCAGCGCTTTCGCCGCTTTGCCTCTTGTATCATCAGAGTTAAAGGAAATGTAAATACTAAATATGAATATTTAATATTTTTAAATGGGTAAAGAATGATTGTATTTAAATAATTTTTGGGCCTCTCTGTTCCGGTAAATTGTTGTTCATTGAGTTCCGCGACGTAACACGCAATGCCCTCAAATCGGCAAAAATTGAGAACGGAGTGTATTAACAATTAGGTCTTCTCCCTCACCTTTCACCCTTGCTATGCAGGTGATCAGCGTGAAAGGTGGTGCATTTAAACTCCTACTAAAGAAGCACAAGGTACGACTGAAAACGCAACAGGTTGAGGGTCTGGATTACCCTCGAGAAAACTTGCAGTACTCTAGTATTTTCATTTCTTGGGTTTGGTAACAAGGCTAAGCGCGGCGTTGAGTTCCGCCGCTCAACACGCAATGCCTCACCCGGCGGAAAGTGGGAACGGAATTGTTGAAAGAGAATGGAGTGTCTTAACACCAGGGTTCTTGGTTCCCTCTGCATACCCCATATGTGGATACAGTGTGAAGTTAAAAAATATATATTTAACTTTACAAATAATCCTTATACCTTACCTACCTTATGTCCCTAAGCATTAGAAACAATATTATATAGAAAGAAATCATCATTACGCTGTAACATATATAGAAATTAAACAGTCGAAATCTGATAACACCCATCTGTTTTCAAGTCGGTTAAATAAACATAGTGGAGAGTTGAGGAACCACCTCCTTTCTTTGAAGTCGGATTAAATGTCACTCAACTTTATAGGGTAACAGGCATGCATCAGAAATAGCAGGATATGTCGCTGCGTTAATGCGTAGTTTGAAGGTGCGAGGGTCCCGCATCGAACCTGCGACCCTTTGCGTGCATCCGCGCGGGCGTGAAACACCGGACCGTGCGTGGCGGGTGTGGTCGGCACCACCATGCCGCGGTACTGCCTCTTCGGAGATACCATCAATACCGCTAGCCGTATGGAGAGCAATGGGAACGTAAGTTTGGTTTTCTACATAGCAGGGTATGCAGACGGAACTAGAGAACATACTTAGTTATAGATTCTGCCACTTCCCCGAATTAAGGCATTGCATGCTGAGTGACGAAACTCAACTGAATTGAAAATACTAAATATGGTTGAATATTTTCATTTCTGGGATGGAATTCCGAACCTACAATCTGTCACATTTACAGTAGAATGCAAGCTTGTGCCTATGCCATAATAGGCTCCAATTTTAGTATGATTTTTTTTTTTGTTTGTTGCAGCAATGAAAATTCATATATCGCAAACAACAAAAGCGGCGTTAGACGAAATTGGAAACTACATAATGGAATCCAGAGGAGTGGTAGATGTTCAGGTAAAACACTTATCTTCCCTGAAAGATTACCCTTACTTACCCAAAAAGGTTACCTATTACTTACCCTCAATGAAACACACATTTTTATATGAATTTTCAAATTAAGACAATCTCGTTCTCGTTACAGTGTGTGTTGAGGGCGAATCAACGCCGCGCTTGGGTATTGCTGAAGTAAAAATGTGCCTGCGCACAATAAAATTATCATGCCCGAGTAATAAACCCTTTCACCACCTATCCCGTTAACTATTCTGACACTTCGTTGTGCCTCATTGTGCTACGATTAAAACGAAATATTTTTATAAAGTGTATCTACCTAAATAGTTATTTTTTTGAGGACTGTCGTGGCACAGATACACAAGCGTGAGACTATAAATGCGATAGGTTGTGGGTTCGATTTCTAATCCAGGAACTGAAAATATTAAACATTTATAATTAATATTTAGTACTTTCATTTTCTCGCTCTGGTAACAAGGCAAAGCGCTGCGTTGAGTTCTGTCACACAGCACGTAATGCCTCGATTCGGCAGTGGGGAACGGATATTTTAAGAAAACGGAGTGTCTTAACACTAATTTCCTCTGTGTCTCCAGCACATAGCATGTGCAAATATATTTTTCTAAATATGAAACATGTCTATTACAGGGTAAAGGTCCTATGGAGACATTCTGGCTGGTCGGCAAAGTTGGGGAGATGGTCATAGAGAGTCCAAGGTGTTTGCGTCTCGAAGACTACGATCAGAATGTTTTGGAGCTTTTAATTAAATAATAATAAATTACTATACGTCATAATTTATTCTAATACCACTTGTTACCCGCGGCTTCGCTCGCGTGGTCAATGGCACTCCATACTATAGTGTATAATGGGTATATGCGTTAAGTTGAAGGGTTTGAAGTGGCTAGATTTTCAATTTTTTTGACAAACAATGCTCTAAAATATTTTTTTTGTACTAAAAAGTATCCTATCTCTTTAATTTGTGTACAAAGTTTCATGATAATCTGTTGAATAGTTTTGGCGTGAAACCGTAACAAACCAACTTACATTCACATTTATAAGTATACCTAAAACGCTTGCGTTACTGAGTGACTAACAGATAAGGTACAGGCGAAACTACTGCCCATAGAAAGTTGACATTCAGCATGCATCCTTGTGGAGTGTAGGGGAGTGATAAAAGAGGATTTCTAGAAACTTCCATAAAAACGGTAAGAAACAGATTTTTAGAATAGGGTCCATGCAAACGAAGTCGCGGGGTACAGCTAGTATATTATATTTTATGTTCTACCTATGTTAATACCTATTAAAATTAATGCCTCAATTCGACAAAAAGTTGGGATCGGAAATGTTAATAGAGAATGGAGTGTCTTAACACTAGGTTCTCTGATTCCCTCTGTCTGCCTTGCTATGTGCGGGATGCAGCGTGAAGCTAAACATAAAAGGAAACCTGTAATAAAGGTATAGAAATTTCGACAAAGCTGGATTTGAACGTATACTAATTAAATTGGGGAACGGAGTGTCTTAGCACTAAGTTCTCTCTGCCTACCCTGCTATATGTGGGATACAGCGTAAAGCTATATACGTACGATATTTTTTGAGATGCGGCTGCACGGTTATTATTGTTGCGTGTTTATTTCTCATGCGATTATTACTAAAATTAAGGCATTTTCTGAGGAAGTATATCAAGAATGGCATTGAGTTCCACCGTAAAGGATATGAAGTTTTTAAATGGATCAAAAATTGAAAACATTTGTTTTAAAAAAAAAAAAACAAAGATGTAGAATGTGCAAAGTAAAAAAAACTGGCTGACGCTGAGAAAAATCTCAGTGTCAAGACACTCCGTTGTCCAATTTTAGCCCCTAAATCGCGACATTTAGCGGCATGAGTGGCGGAACTCAACGCTGTGCTTTTTCTTATAAAAGCGGAAAATTAATAATAAAATAATAAAAATGTACATACATATTATTTCCCCCTTATTTCTTGACAATTTAAATAAATACCATACGTGTGATAATCTTCAAACTAAATCTAAAGTAAATAAATTAGTGTAACATTTTCATGTCATTCATGATCAAAATCTGTTATAATATATGTAATAAATTCTTTTAAATTGAATTATTTTGTTTTATTTCAATTTAGTAATATTAAAAAGAAACATCCTTTATAACCGATTTTAGAAAAAGTAGTAAAAGTAATATCGACTGTATTCTTTTTAAAGTGTGTGTTTGTGTAACTTTTTATTGACTGAACCAATTTAGATGATTTTTATTTTATTTGATAGCTAGTGCTAATATTGATGATTATTCTCAAACACCACGTTCTCTTACCAGAGTGGGAAATTGAAAATAATTGGTACATCATAATTCCTCAGACGTAGGACAACATCTTACTATAATTACGATTGGTTATGGATTCGATTCCCACTCAGGCTAATTATGTTCATCTCACTGCTCTAGTAAGACAATATGAAATTTTCCCTGTGAGGGGACGGGGTTAGAATACAATTCCTCTCCGCCGCTGGGTAGCGTCCCGAAAGAGGCTGGTTTCCCAGTAGTTTGGAGATAGGAGGTTCGTCCTCCGTCTGGCTCGCGACCACTGTCATGTCAAAGACGAACCGCCAAATATCTTATGATGTGTTCCGGTTCGATGGCATGTAAGCCAGATTTTGCCTTTCCCACCTATCCTTTCCCCAAAATATGGTGGTTCCGATAGCAGACTGCTACATTGTCCTCCCCTTCCATCTCTATCGTCTAGGTTGGCAACGCATCTACAACATCTCTGGTGTTGTGGATGTTCATAGGCGAAGGTAACCATTTACCATGTCCATGTCACCAGGTGGTCCTTCTGCTCGTTTGCCATCCGTTATCCATAAAAAAAAATACGAAGCGTTGAATTCCGCGGCTTCCAACTATAGCAAAAAGTGTCTTTACAACTTTTGCTCTTAATTTTTTTTCCTATAGCCCCCCTTTCGCAGCGCGCGATAAGGAACTTTGTTCCAAAAAGGTGCAATCCACGTGTTCAGAGAAAGCCATAAAATAACAAATCTATAACGATGTTCGTGTCAGGCACCGAATTTAAACTTTATCAAAGATATCTCCATATTTTTCGATTCGTAATAAGGAAAATATGTGAGGAATGTATGAGCTAATGATTATTAACGGCATATTTAGGTAAATGTCAATTTTTTTGGCATCACTTGGCAGCGTCTGACTGTACACACAATTGGTTGTGTGTTCGATTCCCATTCTAGGAATACTTATAAATTATTTAATATCTAAGACAAAAACGGCGTTTGAGTTCCGCCACTGGGCATGAAATTCTCTCTACTAACAATCACACGGTGAATTCAGGGAATGTTAAGCAGTTTTCTCTGGCCGGTTTGTCGACGTAAATGGGAATTGTGGGCAATAGAGTAGATGAGGATTATATTAATACTAGTACTTACTATGAAAATTTGTATATTACATTGAAAATTAGAACCGATCTTGGAATTAGAATTTTAGTGGTGAACGGAAATGTTATCAGAACGGAGTGTCTTAACACTAGGTTCCTGAGAACCTGAGTTCCCTCTGCCTATCCTGCTATGTGCGGGATACAGCGTGAAGTTAAAGAAATAAAAATATATTTTAGAATAGGTAACCCGATGTAGATTCAAAAAGTTTCACGCTTATAATATGATAATAAACGTAACGTCTGTCGTGGCTCAGAGACACAGGCGACTGTAAAGTGACAGGTTGTGGGTTCGATTCCCACTCCAGGAAATGTGGAAAGCGTTATATTTTTGATTTCAGGTTTAATATTTTTCTGGGTTTATTGGCACAAGGTTAAGCGCGGCGTTGAATTCGCCACCTCAGCACCTGCAATGCCTTAATTCGTCGAAAAGTGGGGAAGGAGTGTCTTAACACTGAGTTCCCTCTGCCTACCCCCTAGCGTGAAGCTAAAAAAAAAAAATAAAAATAAATAAATAATCGTTGAATTCTTCAAACCTAATTCCTAAAGTATAAACAAGAAGAGATATTTATAATTCCACAATTTTCCGATTTTTTTTTTTGTAATATGCTGAAAATTAAATCTAAGTAAGAAATTACCTGAACTTTTAAATAAGTAACATATTCTGGATCCATGCTTACCATGAAGAGAGAGCCTTATTGATTAACTTTAGGAAAATGGTGAATTGGGATTATGTGTGTCATGGGTATGTCATCCGATACTGAGTGACTAAACACGCATGGACCGCAAAAACTATTGATCATAATAAGCTGATACTTGGCATACAGATTCCTTAAGGAACGTAGGGCAATATTAGAAAAGAATTTCTTGATATTCCAATGGGAAACGATAAAAACTGGGAATTTGACGATGTAAGGCCAAGCAAACAGAAGTCACGTGCTGCTACTGGTCTCAATATTTTCGTTTCTCCAGCCAGGTCAGGAGTTATAAATGCATGAAAAGAAAAATGAAAGAATTCTGGATTGATAATTGTATAGTACAAAATATTATTTAAAATTTTTAATTCAGAAAAAATATTATAAGGAGAATTAAAAAGAAAGTTTTGCTTTTAAAGCATTATTTTTTTTTTTTTTTTTTCAAGGTTGTATTCTACAAATAAATTCCATTCATTTTTGATACCCATATTGCTAGAGTTTGGGTAAATGTAATATTTACTCAATTATTTTAAATCATCATTTATTATAAATGATTTAGTTAACTGAATATAGTCAACATATAAAACAACTTATAAAATTAATTTGGGACTATTTAGTTTTGCTAAAATTAAAACATACATGTAGCAGGGTCATTAACAATCCTTTGGGCAAAAATGGCCCAAATTAAACATTGCCGATGAGAATTAAAGAAACCTTAGAGAATTTGACTGGCGATGACGACTTTTTTAATATTAACATACATTTCGACCCATTTTGAGTAGTTACGATATTTGACGGAGACTTAGACCATAAATCCTCCGACTGAGATAATTATACGGTACTCACTTACATTACCGAAGATTACAAAAACAACGTAACAGAAACGTTCAGCAGCCTGTATAATTGAAGGGGAGCTTTGATTGTCAATTCATACTGACTTTGAAGAGAGATGTGTTTGTGTTGAAAGTGTCAGTTGTGGTGTGTAGCATTCATTATTGTTGTTGATCTGCGGTCACGCATCGGGGCGAAAACGTGTTGCTGAATCTCGTCTATGAAACTGAACTTCAGGAGACGTACATCAGTCAGTGACGTTGACGCTCAGCATCGTCACTATTAACGGTTGTAAATCAATTGGCTGAACGTCAACATGGCTTTTAGAAGAATTTTTCTAAATATTGACATTGACCATGCCAATATCCGTGCGTAGGAATGCAGTAAACACTATGATCATACTTATTCAAAACCAAATAACTTTAGCCTACTGCTAACACAAGCCGATAAAAATGTTGTGGACAAGAGAGGCAGTCTCCATGAAAAATGTTTTGAGAAATTTCATGCTTATATTACTTCGCCATGTATCTGTAAGTTGTCAGATACTGCATCAATGACGATCCTGCTTTCCTGTTTTTTTTTGTTTTTTCTGTCATATACTAATAGTATTAAGAAAGAAGATCTTTAACATACATCCACACAAACTGTGTTTTATTTCTACTATTCACATTGCTATATCATATTTGTAAGGGTCGATGCTTGACCCACTGAAAATAAGTGCCCCACAGTTACAGAAATAAAAGTAAATATTATTTAATTTAATTAATTGGCATATCAATAGCTGGACAATAATATCTAAAATTTATTGTGTTATGACTTATATGTGTGGGTTTATTCGTTTATTACGTGTTTCACGTGAACAGACATCTTGAATCACGTATTCGTATATAAGCAGTCGCATGTGTCGAAGTCAATAGTACTTAACCGCGCTCAGCTGAAATAGCACCATTTGCCTTGTATCCTCCTACTCTTGGATTACGTTAACACAAACCTCTCTCTAATTTGTTAAGTGCTTTTTATAAATTCGTTCTTTTTCTCATAAGCATACTCATCATGAAGGCTGTGAAAAGTGGATCTTTATTCTTGCTATCCTAGATAATACTTATACAGAATTAAATCAAGACAAGCCATTGGGAGTATTAAGTGCCCACCAAAAATGTGCTACTGGAATGAAATGGGCTTTTGGGCGATGTGTAAGTGATACGAATTATATAAGTAAAATTATAACATATACAAATTGGATTATGACCATTCGATGTAGAGTAAATTGTAATTCATACAACCACCTCATTTCTTTTAATTTGATTTTTTGTTATATTACTGGGATACTGCGAATAAACGCGACTAGTTATGGGTTCCCACTAAGAAGAATGATTATTTATAATTATTTCCATGTCCCTGCCCAGGTAAGACATATGGCGGCGTTGAGCTTCGTGACTCAACTTGTAAAATGAGATTTCGCTGGGAAAGAAAAGAACGGAATGTCATGACACTATTTTCTCACTGTCTATCCTGTAATGCGGGATAAAGTGTGAAGCTGAAAAAAAAATAAAGTGCAAAAGTAATTAGCATACGATGTAGATGATTAAGTGTATAAAATGTATATGATTGTTTGCGTTTTTCAGAAATTCGAGTAGCCAGCACTTGAAGGAAGTACAGTATAGCCCTATGACGTCAGCAAGCGGGCTCTACCGAACACAACGAATATTTCAATATCAAATACTAATTGCAAACGTGTCATACGAAAACACTGACAACATAAAGCACAGCGTTGAGTTCCGCAATCCAAAACATGGTTTTAATACTAGGCAACTTGTATTTATAACTTGTCTCTATGTATGTTCCGCTAAATACGAGAAATACTTGTTTATAAAGGGAATAAATCTGTATTTTTAAGCATTATTTATATTAAACCGTATCTGAGATTATTTTTCGCAAGATAATCACTTTTTACAAATTTATCTATTGACTAGGCCGCCTAACTTTATTGTATGTTTTATATGTTATAATAATATTGTTGTAATATTTTTTTTTTATTAAAATAAATGAAAGTAAATCAAAACATATGTGTAATCATTACAATCTGTTAGTGTGATGACTCTCTTTGATTTGTAAGTATCCTCTTTTTTTTTGTTTTTATGGATAACGGATGGCAAACGAGCAGAAGGACCACCTGATGGTAAGTGGTTACCCTCACCCAATTATTTATTTTCCAAATTTAAATGATATATGTATATATAATATAAATATAACATAAATAAATAATCATATTATACATATATATATATATATATATATATATATATATAGTGCATATGGCATATATAGCAGCATATATATATATATATATATATATATATATATACCCGGACTGTCATGTCTAAGACGAACCGCCAAATCTAATGATGTGTGTTCCGGTTCGACGACATGTAAGCCAAGTTTTGCCTATTTCCACCCATCCTTTCCCAGAATGCAGTGGTGTTCCTATAGTAGACCTGCCATGGCCACTATATTTTCTTTTAAAGTATGTAAATGTCTATGGCTGAAGGTCGCCACTTACCATCAGGTGGTGCTTCTTGCTCGTTTGCCATCCGTTATCTATAAAAAAACATCAATGGAAGAGAGATTGAACTAATAAATTGCATTATAATTACTTAATCCAAGTATTATATATATTAATTAAATATTATATTAAATAATAATTTAAGATATAACATATTCGTTACAGTATTTATTACATAATCCAACACACCAAATATGAAATTAAAAAATTCTTTATTCAAGCAAGCTATTTCAATCACTATTAAATAGTCAAGTGTGTGGCTTAGAAATATTGGGTAATGGTAAAAAACACATTAATACAGAATGAGATAGAAAAATATATTACAGTACAATAAATTATATTAAATATTTAATAAATGTTTTGTAATAATTTACATTAATAAACGAAAAATATTTCTATAATTAGAAAAATATACCTTTGGATTTTTGGGTGGTAGGAGGTTCGTCCTCCGTCTGGCTAAGTGACCACTATCATGTCAAAGACGAACCGCCAAATATCTTATGATGTGTTCCGGTTCGATGGCATGTAAGCCAGGTTTTCCCCTTTCCCACCCATCCTTTCCCCAAAATGTGGTGGTTCCGATAGCGGACTACTACATTATCCTCCCTTTCCATCTGTAACTCTTTAGGTTGGCAACGCATCTAGTACATCTCTTGTGTTGTGATGTCTGCGGTGAAGGTAACTACTTACCATCAGGCGGTCCTTCTGCTCGTTTGCCATCCGGTATCCATAAAAAAAAAAAAAAAGGATTATCTTAATACTCAATACTCATATCGTTCTCTGAAGTTTGACAACTTTTGCGAAGTTTTAATTCTTTCGTTTGTTATTCACACACTTACTTTTGTAAGCGCTTTTCCTGTCAAGTAAATGAAACTGGGTATTATTGTTTTTTTTTTTTAACTTCATGCTGTACCCCGCATATAGCGGGGTACGCAGAGGGAGCTAGAGAACCTAGTGCTAAGTCACTCCGTTCTCTTACAACAATTCCGTTCCCCACTTTCCGCCAATTCGAGGCATTGCGTGTTGAGTGGCGGAACTCAACGTCGCGCTTTGCCTTGTTACCAAACCCATGAAATGAAAATACTAAATTTTACGTTTCCTGGAGTGGGAATCGAACCCACAACCTGTCGCGTTTACAGTCGCACGCTTGTGCCTCTGCGCCACGACACGAGTGTCTTAACATTAGGTTCTCAGGTTCCCTCTGCCTACCCTGCTATATGCGGGATACAGCGTGAAGTAAAAAAAAAAAAAAGCGCGTGTATTTTCTTACATCACTCACAGTCACGGAGTCATTATACAATTTCATGGTACACTCACAACATATGCTACGATATCAAAACGCTATTATTTAATATCCTGTTACGTACACATTATGTAGCGGTTCAAATTGCGGTTAAACAATGAACATGAATTACCTTTTATGTTACTATTCAAGCGATAATGTCGCTTCGTAGAACAATTAGCAACTAGTGTTCCTGTGAGTGTACGCAATGCCCGTGACTTTATGAGATAGTAAATTACTATTTAATTAAATAAACAAGACAAATAAATATGTATTTATTACTAATAATTTATATCGTCGCCAAAGCTTTAACACTTGTCGTGGCACCGAGGCACAAGCGTGCAACTGTAAACGTGATAGGTTGTGGGTTCCATTCGCATACCAGGAAATGGCATTTGTTATTTCCTGGGTTTGGTAACAAGGTGAAGCGCGGCGTTGAGTTCCGCCACTCAGCACGCAATGCCTCAATTCAGCGGAAAGTGGGGAACGGAATGTCTTAACACTAGGTTCCCTTTGCCTACCCTGCTATATGCGGGATACAGCGTGAAGCTATGTATGTATAAGTATGTAGTTATTACTAATAACGTATATCGTCGCTAAATTGTCATAAGTCCTAAATAGGTAATTTTATTTAATTTTTCCTGTAAATGCTATAGCCTAATCAGTCACTAACCAAAACAAACCAAAGTAACCTTTTTATATCAGTGTCATCCACCAAAAATGATTCACATATATTGACTTTTCAAAACAGAATTGTTGAAACATTTTTTTTTCGTGTATAACCTTTATCCCACATAGCTGAATAGAAAGAGGAAGCCTACTGTTGAACTACTTCGTTCTCCCCTTAGTGCTCGAATACGGGACATTGCGTGTTCATGGCGGTACTCAACTCCGCACTTTTTTCTACCAGAACACTGATATGAAGATAATTTAATTATGATCACTTCACCGAGTGGGAATCGAACCCATAATGCCGCTTACAGTCATATGCTGTCGCACTGCACCGCGATAGTCTTAAAATATATATAAAATAATAATTGAACATGCTTACTATATCGTGGCAATAAAAAAAATTATAACTCAGTAATGGTTATCTCAACTATATGATAGAAAGGGACGCCGCTATAGATACGCAAGAGCTTACAGCGGCTGACAGTAAGCGTGATAATTGTGGGTATACTCGGGAAATATTTAAATTATTATCATTTTGAGCTTAGAGCGAATAACCGCATCAGAAGACCATTAGAAAGGAATATGAAGAAAGGGTTTGCAAGAAGCTACAGTTGCAAAATAGGAAGCGATAGTGTTATAGGGCTTAGGAGTAGTGAGGTTAAAGCAGAATCTGAGGTGTGTGGTCGAGGAAAAAGAAGATTTACCAAAAAGCGTGATGAATGATGGGATGATAAAAACACAAGTGTGAAAATAATGGTCTAAGCCTGAATGTCAAGAAAACTAAGATTCTGGTGTTTGAAAAAGATGAAGAACGAACAGAAAGCAAGATTACTGTATGTAGAAAGATATTTCAACAAGTGAAAGAGGTAGTATACCTGGTATGTTTAGCAGAGACGGAAGATACGATATGGATGTGGAAAGGTGCATTGCTGCCGGCAACAGGATTACCGGTACTCTGTCTGCATTTATACGGCACACTACGCAGTTATACGGCAGTGAATTGTGGGTTAGTCAAAATAAGAACGAAAGAAAGATGAAGGCTGTAGAGATGCGATTTTTGGAGAATATGTGAAGTCAGTTTGGCTGACTGAATCTGCAACGAAGAGATGCTTAGAAAGACAGGTATAAGCGAGAATGTTACATTAAGAATGAAGAAGAACATGCTCAGGTGGTTTGGGCACGTCTAGAAGATGAGTAATGATAGAATGGAAAAAAAGATATATGAAGCAGAGAAACCTCGGTTGACCTTCGAGAAAACAATATTAATGATACTGAAGGAAGGTCACGTATAAAGCATGAGAACCCCCCGGAAAGCATGTATGAAGAGGTCAGTGACTGTAGACGAGGCGAAAGAGGTATGCACGGACCGTAGCGTTTGGCGCTCCTTTCTCTCTGACTGGGTAGTCAAATTAAGTTTAAATTATTTTTATTTCTCGCTTCAGAAAGACAAAACGCGGCGTTGTGTTGTGTCCTCTTTTCTCTCGAAATTGAGACATTGCGCGTTGAGTTGCAGAACATAACACCTACGCACTAGGATTGTCACTAGTATAATTTTATTGCATTTTCTACAATCTATATGATCAACTAAAGGTACATACAAACGTCACTTATACCTATTATATAGATATTACCTTATTTAGCACTTATGTATTAGCGGTTTTGCACAGACACACTGTCTGTGGTTAGTTAAGCTGACGCGGCGCTATTACGTATTTCACGTCATCATACATATTCGTATATAAGCAGTTGCATATATCGAAGTCATTAGTACTCAACCGCGCTCAGCTGTAAT
The DNA here is from genome assembly GCA_033558755.1 of Philaethria dido. Lineage (NCBI taxonomy): Eukaryota > Metazoa > Arthropoda > Insecta > Lepidoptera > Nymphalidae > Philaethria > Philaethria dido. The sequence continues at coordinate 47,998 of JAKGSA010001137.1, read as the reverse complement.
AACACCGTTTTCCTTGTATTCTCCTACGCTTGGATTACGTTAACACAAACCTGCCTCTAATTTGTTAAGTGCTTATTTTATAAGTTCGTGGTTCATCATCTTACTCATAGATATACTCATTATGAAGGCTGTGAAGTGTATCGTCATTCTTTGTATCCTGTGCGTACTTATACAGAGTTTCGTCGAAAGCAAGCCAATGCCAGAAAAAAGATATGGAGGAACAATATATGCAAATAAATGTCCTAAGGAACATGAACGTCAAGAGGGCCATCTTCCCGCTAAGAAGCCAACTGTGAGTAAAGTGACGTTGTACCTATATATTATATATATATATATATATATATATCTATATATATATATATATATATATATATATATATATATTTCGTTAATATATGAGCTAAAAAATTATACATAATCTTCCCTAGCTGTAGTCTATGTATTGTTCTTATGTATAAACTAGCATTTTTGTAAAAGTTTCATCTAAATCTGCTTGTTACTTTTTGCGTAAGAGTAAGAAATATCCATCCGTGTCTTTTTAATCATCTTGAACTTTCTCCAGCTGAATAATATTGGTAGAAGTTAGTTTCAAATATGAATGAAAGTGCAATAAACATATACCTAATGTGAATGAATAAATGTATAAATATTGATTTTGTTTCTTTTTTTTTTTTTAGACGAGAAGCGAAGGGTTGGTCAAAGACGCAGTTTCTGGAAGCTGCTCAAGTGACCCAGGGGGAACACTGTGTGTCGTCGAGAGAGGCTCATCAAACTCTACGTACTGTTCATATAGATATTAGTACAAACATGTGATACAAAGTATTTAACTCTAATTTTAAAATGCCACTAAAGACTGATAACAAAAAGCACGGTGTTAATTTCCGCAAAGCCTAAAGCGTGTTTTTATACTAATATTAACTTGAATGTCAGTTCCGTCAAATGCGAGAAAGAGAAAGCAATTGTGGAAAGGTGCTTAAACAATATTTTTAAAAAGCAAAATTGTATTTTATATATCTGAAAATCATTTTACATCACCTATTTTTTGTAATGATTTCATTTTGTTTTTATTTTGTTTAATTATATTAGTAAATTAATATTTAATATTTTATTATTCTTACAATAAAAAAAGCTACAACAAAACAAAGAAAAGCTTAATGTGTGTAATCATTTACAACCTTACCTGTTAGTATTAGGATCCTCGAGTAACACCAGTATAATAAAATACAGTATTTCGTTTTATCACTTTATTAATAACTATAATCCTTTAGTCTCTTATCGGAACTATACTTGTCAGGATACAAACAAAGAATGATCGGCGAAACCGGTGATCTGTTAGGTGGTAGGAGGTTTAAATCTCCGACTGGCTCACGCGACCACTATCATGTCAAAGACGAACCGCCAAATATTATCTAATGATGTGTTCCGGTTCGATGGCATGTAAACCGAGTTTCCCCTTTCCCACCATCCTTTCCCCTAAATGTGGTGGTTCGGATAGTCGGACTACTACATTGTCCCCCCTTCCATCCAGTATCCTCCTAGGTTGGCAACGCATCTACAACATCTCTGGTGTTGTAGTGTCCTATGAGCGAAAGGTAACCACTTACCATCAGGTGGTCCTTCTGCTCGTTTGCCGTCCGTTATCAATTCTCCTTATAGTTTACAAATTAACCAAACCAGCAACTATCATGGCAAATAGAACTTAATATAGTATGTCAATTGACTAGAGCAGGGCTTCTTAAACTATGGGTCCTGTTAACCCAAATGGGGTCGCGTAGTAAAAATTCTTGGGTCGAGAGATTTTAATGTCAAATATTTTTATATACCATTTTGGCAAATTACCAATTTGTACGGGTTCGTCAAGAAACTCACAATTATAAATGGGGTCGTGAATGACAAGAGTTTAAGAAGCCCTGGACTAGAGCAAAAATACTATTTATTTATTTATTAGATTCACCAGTGGTAATTACATCGGATATAATTTTACAATAGTTTATTTTTATTCTTATAGCTAAATGCATTACCTTTTAAGGTGAATACCACATGCAATTATAAGGACAAGACATACTTTTTTTACAAAATTAGTTTTAAAATGTTATTTAAATTACAATCAATGAATAGAAAAGAATACTAAAAAAAGAAAAAATATTAAAATTATTTATTATCTATTCGACAGATTGACTCGTTAATGTAATAGAATCCGCAACTCTACTACGCACTAGCAAAATTCTTATGAGTGTAACTTCTATTAATTTACAATAAAAAAAATATCAATTTAAAACAAAGTAATTTAAATAGATATAATGAATTGAAAAAAGAGGCGCCTGTCGTGGCGCAGAGGCACAAGCGCGTGGGCTGTAAACGCGACAGGTTGTGGTTCGATTCCCACTCCAGGAAATGTTAGTCTTTTCATTTCCTGGGTTGGTAACCCTAGGCAAAGTGCGGCGTGAGTTCCACCACTCAGCACGCAATGTGCCTCAATTCAGCGGAAAGTGGGGAACATAATTGTTGTAAGAGAACGGAGTGTCTTAACACTAGATTCTCAGGTTCCCTTTGCCTACCCTGCTATATGCGGGATACAGCGTGAAGTTGAAAAAAAAACAGAAAAAAAGGGGCCTATCGTGGTGCAGAGGCACTAGCATGAGACTATAAGCGCGACTAGTTGTAAGTTCGATTCCCACTCGTTCTGATAACAAGGCAAAAGTGCGGCGTTGAGTTCCGCCACCCAGGCGCTGCGTGCGCCTGGGTGGCTCCAGTTGGTAAAAGGGGGGAACGAAAATGTTAAAAGAGAACGGACTGTTTTAACACTAGTATTGAAAAAATGTCATTTGAAACTTAATATAAGTTATAAATTAAAATAAATACAACACATAAACTTAAATTTTCTTTAAAAAGTAAAAAATAATTTATTATTTCTCTCCTTTTAAGGAATTCAATTTTAAAGTACCTAAGTATGTAAAGGCTCACTCTAATTTCAATAGAGAAGATGGTTGGAGACTTTCTACCACCTTGGACCCACTTATTAAATCTTTAAAGTCTCAAACCCACCACACTAGAGGGCCAGATACAGTCAATTCATTCTGCAAGAATCCAGGGCAGTACGCGAGGCAACTAAGAAATCGGTGGCGGTAGTATGATAATATTTGTATCAAATGACAGACGAATGCCACTCAGTCTATCCGTGACCACGGACTACTGTAAATTGTTCGAAACGTCGAGTTTCCAAAAGTGAACTTTTGAATACTAAAATATACGCGATTAATACGGTTAAAATAGTTTCATTTAATATATCTAAGTATGTATTAATGATTCTAAAAAAACTACGTCGCGTGGGGTGATCGCTCCTAACTCACTAGAATAATTTTATTGTATTTCCTAGAATCTATATTAACAACTAAAGGTGTACGTATAACGTCACTTATACCATTAGGTATGTCTGTGTATTAACACAGATATTACTTTATTTAGCTTTACCTTCCTAGCAGTTGATTGGTCGACACATCAACATACATAATACATGCGCCTGCGCATATAGAGTGACGTATATCTGTCCCTTTCTGTCATATAGAGTGTCCTAGAGATAACCATTACTGAATTATGATTAGACTTTTTGTTACCACAATATTGTAAGCAAGTTCAACTATTATTTTATATATTTTTCTTCGTTTTATAAGGCTATCGTGGTGCAGTGGGATTGTGTGAGACTGTACACGGGACTATGGGTTCGATTCCTACTCGTAGTAATATGTCATCTTTTTTCATTTATATAACACAAATCGCGGCGTTAAGTTCCGCCAACTTGACTAAGCAATATCCTAAATTTGAGCAGTATGGGAAGGACTAAATGTTTCGACAGTAGGTTTTCTCTATGTACTGTGTTAAGTAGGATAAAGCGTGTACATGAAAAAAATAGTAATTGAGGTATTTGATTTCTTCTTAATGAGTCAATATATGTGAATCATTTTTTGTAACACATACGTGTAAATATATAAAAAGGTTACTTTGGTTTGTTTTGGTTAGTGACTGATTAGCCAACAGCGTTTACAGGAAAAATGAAACAAAACTACCTTTTAAGGACTAAAGACAATTTGGCAACAGTAAAGTTATTAGTAATAAGTATCATTTGCTTGAAATGCCTTGTTTATTTAATTAGATAGTAAATTTGATTGCTTCTATTTTTTATTTCTGCCTTCCGAGCCGGTGGTAGCTTCTGTAAGGACTGACACGACTGACATCTTTGTAAATGGACGATTCGAAACTGCTTGTAATAGCCTACTTAAAAAATAAATAATAATCAGATTCCCGAAGATTATCCCGTAATTTATTAAACAATCGGTAAGTAAGTAGTGGCGGGGTTACCAGCAAGCTGATTAGGCTGAAGCCTCCCAAGGCAGATTATTGCGGCGGCAGATTTCAGGATCATTTTTTTTTGCTAAGTCGTAGAAATTAAAAAGATTTTTGTACAACGGTTTTCTAACACACCTGTCGTGGCGCAGAGGCACAAGCGTGCGACTGTAAACGCGACAGGTTGTGAATTTTTCATTTCGTAGGTTTGGTAGCAAGGCACAGTGCAGCGTTGAGTTCCGTAACGCCTCAATTCAGCGGAAAGTAGGGAACGGAGTGTCTTAACACTAGGTTCCCTCTACCTACCGTGCTATATGCAGGATACAGCGTGAAGCTATGGATGTACCTATATATGTTTTGTAATGTTTCGTCTTCGAGAGAATTTTCTAAAGATTCCAATCCTACCAATTAAAAATTATACCAATGCTTAAAAAGAGCCATTTTTGGGTGTTTTGGCAGAGGTGTGAAGAACGGAGTGTTTTGCCACTAGGTTTAGCCACCCTGCTATACCGGAAAAAGCGTGAACCACGTGCATCAAAAAAGATGCAGACCACGTGTCCGTAGCGTTTAGAGGAAAAGAAAAAAAAATGTCCGTGTCAGGCACCAAATATATACTTTATCAAAGATGTCTCTGTATTTTTCGATTCGTAATAAGGGAAATATTTGAGGAATGTATGAGCTAACGATTATTAACAAGATTTAGGTATACGAGTATGTCAATTATAAATGTGAACAAAATTTTATTTCTAGAGGCTATCGTGGTGCAGTGGGAAAGCATCTGATTGTACACGTAATTGGTTGTGGGTTGTATTCCTATTTGGGGAATCATTTTATTTAAATTCTCTGTATAACATAGCGCGGCGTTGAGTTCCGCCACTAGACACACAAGGTCTCTTTACTATCCTGCTCTGCGGGAAAGAGCGTAAAGCTGTATACCTATTATATTTTTTTATATTTACAAATTATATTCACATCACTCATTTCCGGCTTTCTTGACAAAAATAACGGCATCGGAAAACGAAATCAAAAGCCTACAAATCCTTGTCGCATCCAGGGGGGGTAACCAAGGTTACAGGCGGCGTTTAGTTCCGCCACTGGACACACAAATTCTCTCTAATGCCCTGCTATGCTGGAAAGTGCGTGAAGCTGTGTATTATATTTTTTAATATTCACAAATCATATTAACATCAATCAGTTCCGGGTTTTTCTGGAAAAAAAACGATGTCATAAACGGAAATATTAAAGCCTAAATTTTTTTTTTTTTTTTTATGGATAACGGATGGCAAACGAGCAGAAAGACCACCTGATGGTAAGTGGTTACCTTCGCCCATGAACATCTACACCACCAGAGATGTTGTAGATGCGTTGCCAACCTATAACCGATAAAGATTTAACCGATAGAGACGGAAGGGGAGGATAATGTAGTAGTCCGCTATAGGAACCACCACATTTTTGGGAAAGAATGGGTGGGAAAGGGGAAAACCTGGCTTACATGCCATCGAACCGGAACACATCACAAGATATTTGGCGCTTCGTCTTTGACATGATAGTGGTCGCGAGCCAGACGGAGGACGAACCTCCTACCACCAAAAAAAATGTTCTTATTGCATTCGCGAGAGGTATCGAGGTCACAGTGAACACTAATTACTAATTGTTCTACGAAGCGACGTTATTGCTTGAACAGAAACATAAAAGGTAATTCATATTAATTGTCTAACCGCAATTTGAATACTGCTATATACAGCTCCGGCTGCATATATTGTGATATCGTACCATATATTGTGATTTTACCACAAAATTGTACATGACTCCATGACTGTGAGTGATGTACTGAAATACATGTGCTTATATTTGGACAACACCTATTATTATTGAAAATGCTAAACTTCTTGAGGATGAATGCTTGTTAGTCTTTCACGCAAAAACTATTTAAGGTTTTAATTTAAATAAATAAAAAAAACAGTTTCAAGCTTTCTTTCAAGCCTTAGTGTCAAGATACGCTCTCTATCCGAATTCGGGACACTGCATATTAAGTGGCGCTAGAATAATAATAAATATATATTTATTAAATATGTCTATAATTTTTAAATATGTTTATTTTTTTTTAAATATCTAAGTATTTGAAATGAATATATTTTGTGACATGTCCCGAGTGAATTCGCTAACACATTCTTCCTTACGATCGCTTACATAATAGCAACATTCACATACACGTTTTTCCCTGTGAGGGGTCGAGGTTAGAATACAATTCGCCTCCACCGCTGGGTAGCGTCCCGTAAGAGGCGGGTATCCCAGTAGTTCGGTGGTAGGAGGTTCGTTCTCCGTCTAGCTCCCGACCACTGTCATGTCAAAGACGAACCGCAAAATATCTAATGATGCGTTCCGGTTCGATGGCATGTAAGCCAGATTTTTCCCCTTTTCTACCTACCCTTTTCCCAAAATGTGGTGGTTCCGATAGCGGACTACTCCACAGTCCCCCTTTTTCACCTGAATCCTCTAGGTCGGCAACGCAACAACACCAGGGATGTCATGGATGTTCATGGGCGAAGGTAACCACTTACCATCAGGTGGTTCTTCTGCTCGTTTGCCATCCGTTATCCATAAAAAAAAACTTACGTACAAAAGTAAACGCAAATACAAAAATATTAAGAACGTAACAAGCATTATCATTTTTCCATATTTAGTAGGTTATGGAGAGAGGAATTCACGCTCATTTAAAAAAGTAACGTGCTGACTGACGGAACTTAACTCCGCCTTTTGATCAGACTAGAGATACTAATAAAAAATTCCATATTCTTTCTAATGCATAGTGACTTCACCCAAAAAATGACGTGCTGTGATACGATGCGACGGCGTGTTCACTATTTGGGGTTTACATTATTATTTATTTTCCTTGTATGGAACAATAGCGCCGGTGAAGTTAATATGACAATAATGTAACTGTATAAGGTAAAGAGTTTAGTTCCGGCACTTAACACGTAATGTCTGGAATTCGGGTAGAAACCGGCGAACGGAGTGTCTAGACAGTATGTTCTCTCTGAGTACCCTGCTATGTGGGATAAAGTGCGAGGGTTTTGATTGGATGCGATAGTAATCGTGTGATTTAAGATTTGTCTCAAAAACTAAATTTTCATAATCAAATGTGGATAGTGAGTATCCAGTTCAAATTAACTCAGTAATAGCTTAGGTTAAACGTTACTGTCACTTTCATGCATTTATGTTTCCAGCATAGTAACCATTATTAGGACGTTACAATCGAAACTACGAATGATACAAATATAAATGGTCCAGCAAGAGTTATAAAGTGCACAGAATCGGAAAATTACATATTTTGTATGTTTTTTGTTATATTCTATTTATTTTAGAGAAAGTGGTTCCGAAAAAGAACGAAAAGCAATCCTAAGTATATTTATATTTAAATAAATATTTCTAGAATCAATAACACTGAAAATGTAGGTTAATATTTATGGTAGAGTAGGCAAGGAATAAAGTTTTAATCACAATAATGCCAAAAAATGAAATATAGATATAGATATTTTTATAGATATTTCAATTGATAGGAGCATGAATTTAAATTCTTTTACAAGATGCTTCTGATGATGATGAAGAAGAATACACTCAAGTAATAAAGCTTCTCATAGTTTTGTTCATAGTTCAATGTTAACATTAGATGAAAGTTCTAGTAATTGTATTGAACATGAATTTGAAATAATCGCCGAAAGTAATGAAACTGACAACGAGTGGGATGATATTCCTGAGGAATCACCAGAATTTATTGAAAACTGTATTGTAATCAATAGACATGACATTCTCTAATTTTTTTCTTCTAAATGCAAAAAAATCGATAACACCTATCATTGGACCACAAAAAATATGAATGTCATGTTGTATATACGGGGTGAAATTGACACAAAAAAAATGAATACCTTGGAAAGACATCCCAATGACCTCATAACGTACCAGATTAAAGTTACACAAATAACGGCTTCGCAGCGAACGTGTTAATATCTCTAAAAGAGCTATTACCTAACGAAAAATTAGTAAAAAAATATTTAATAAACATATGAGCACTTTCTTTCCAAACTCGAGTTTGGAATGGCTATGTTGGTGCAACGCAACACCGCGCCTTGTCTTATCAGAGCAGGGAAAATAAATTTAATATAATTGTTCTCCTGATTAGGAATCGAATCCACAACCACTCCACTCGACTGATGTTTCAAAGTACTTATAATCACTTTACGTATCTATATGGTAATAACTATAACAGTGTGTCTGTGTGTTTGTGGCCAGTATGAGCTGACGCGGCGCTATTACGTATTTCACGTCATCATACATATTCGTATATAAGCAGTTGCATATATCGAAGTCATTAGTACTCAACCGCGCTCAGCTGTAATAACACCGTTTTCCTTGTATTCTCCTACGCTTGGATTACGTTAACACAAACCTGCCTCTAATTTGTTAAGTGCTTATTTTATAAGTTCGTGGTTCATCATCTTACTCATAGATATACTCATTATGAAGGCTGTGAAGTGTATCGTCATTCTTTGTATCCTGTGCGTACTTATACAGAGTTTCGTCGAAAGCAAGCCAATGCCAGAAAATGGTGTAATAAATGTAAGTAGATGTGCTACGGGACAAAAACGCCGAGGATTATTGAGATGTGTACCTGAATCTGAACCAAAGAATGTAAGTACACAACATACGCTATGTATATAGTACTAGATCAAATTGTACAAAATCCTTATAATTTGTAGCCTATGTGTTGTTCTGATGTGTAATGTATGATTTTGGTGGTAGGAGGTTCGTCCTCCGTCTGGCTCGCGACCACTATCATGTCAAAGACGAACCGCCAAATATCTTATGATGTGTTCCGGTTCGATGGCATGTAAGCCAGGTTTTCCCATTCCCACCCATCCTATCCCCAAAATGTGGTTCCGAGAACGGAATACTACATTGTCCTCCTCTTCCATCTGTATCCTCTAGGTTGGCAACGCATCTACAACATCTCTGGTGTTGTAGATGTTCATGGGCGAAGGTATCCACTTACCATCAGGTGGTCCTTCTGCTCGTTTGCCGTCCGTTATCCATAAAAAATAAAAAAATAAAATTACATTATTATAAAATTTCATCTAAATCCGTTCATCTATTAATCTTCCCAAACTTTCTCATCTATATTATTAGTAGAAGTAGAAATCAAATATGAATGAAAGTGCACTAAGCGTATAATTTAGATGAATAAACGTATAAATGTTTTTGATATTCTTTAATACACTTAAAGTTTATGATTGTTTTCTTTGTATTTTCAGAAGAAAGATTTCAAAAGGATGATTAAAAACGCAGTGTCGTACATCTAGCTCAAGTGTACTTGAGGGGGACACTGTGTGTCGTCAAGCGAGGCTCATATAACTCTACGTACCTGTTCATATAGATATTAATTGCAAACATGTGATATAAAGTATTTAATTCTAATTTTAATATAAACTTAAAACGATAAAGACTGGTAATAAGAAGGACAGCGTTGAGTTCCGTAACCCAAAGTCAAAGTCAAAGTCAAAGTCAAATAATTTTATTCAAAATAAGAAGTTACAAGCTTCATTTTTTGAACGTCAAATAATTTACCACCTTACCATAATTTACCACCTTTTAATTTACAAAAACTTAGTTTAAATACTAGTTACCTTAAGAGGGTGAGGAGAGAGGGCAAGAAATGTTAGTGAAAACTGTCTTAAATAATGTATTAACAAATTTGTGTTATATGTGTGTATATTTATGTAAAATCATTTGTCGCCAGCAATTGTTTTAAGGTTTTATTTGACTTCACGCTGTATCCCCCATATAGCGGGGTAGGCCGAGGGAACTTAAGAACCTAGTGATGAGACACTCCTTTCTCTTACAACAATTCTGTTCCCCACATTCCGCCGAATTGAGGCATTGCGTGCTGAGTGGTGGAACTCAACGCCGCACTTTGCCTTCTTACCAAACCTAGGAAATGAAAAGACTTACATTTCCTGGAGTGGGAATCGAACCCACAACCTGTCGCGTTTACAGTTGCATGCTTGTGCCTCTGCGCCACGACAGGCGTTTTATTTAGTTTTAATTATTATTATATTTTTATTGCATAATATTGTCATAATAATTTATTTTTATTGTAATAAATGAATGTTAATCAACATATATGTGTAATGATTGCAACCAGTTACATTTATTAGTACCAGAGCCACCATTGACGCGTCAACTTGAAATTTTTTGTTTGGTGGTAGGAGGTTCGTCCTCCGTATGGCTCGCGACCACTATCATGTCAAAGACGAACCGCCAAATATCTTGTGATGTGTTCCGGTTCGATGGCATGTAAGCCAGGTTTTCCCCTTTCCCACCCATTCTTTCCCAAAAATGTGGTGGTTCCGATAGCGGACTACTACATTATCCTCCCCTTCCGTCTCTATCCTCTAGGTTGGCAACGCATCTACAACATCTCTGGTGGTGTAGATGTTCATGGGCGAAGGTAACCACTTACCATCAGGTGGTCCTTCTGTTCGTTTGCCATCCGTTATCCATAAAAAAAAAAAAATATAGTATTAGAGGAATTCCTGGGTTTGATGACAAGGCATTGACTTCCGCCATTCAGCACGCAATCGCATATAGCAGGGTAGGCAGAGGGAACCTAGCGTTAAGACACTTCGTTCCCCACTTTCCGCCGAATTGAGGCATTGCGTGCTGAGTGGCGGAACTCAACGCCGCGTTTCGCCTTGCTACCAAACCACAGCTCACACTTCCAGGAAATGAAAAAATCCATTTTCTGAAGTGGGAATCGAACCCACAACCTGTCGCATTTCAAATCTATATATTTTTTTCTTTTTTCGGCTTTTAATGTTTTTGGTCACAAAGACTAGTGTAAAGACAACTAGTTCTCCTCTTTTCATCTGAAATCGAGACATTATGTGTTGAGTTGCAGAACACAACGCCGTTATGTATTTTCAAAATAGGGGAATAAAAATAATTTAAATATCGCGTTTACAATGAGGTGCTCTCCCACTGCGCTACGATGGTCTCTAATATAGTTTTACTGCATTTCCTACAATCTATATTAACTACTAAAGGTGTACATACAAACTTCACTTCAAAGTAATGTATAGGTATTACCTTATTTAGCTTTACCTTCCTAGCAGTTTATTGGTCGACACATTATACTCCGCCCACTCAGAGTACATATAACATGCGCCTGCGCATATACAGTGGCGTATATCTGTCCCTCTCTATCATATAGACTGTACTTGAGATAACCGTTAGTGGGTTACAATTCGTTTTTTTTATTGCCACGATAAGTAAGTAAATTTAATTATTTTTTTATATATTTTTTAAGACTATTGTGGTGCAGTAGAACAGCGCCTGACGATGAACGGGATTATAGGTACGATTTCGGCTCGAAGAAATGATTGTATTAATTTTTTTTCTTTTCTGTGGTCTGGTAAGACGAATTCCGGTGTTGAGTTTCGCCATTAAACACGCAATGTCCGGTATAAGAGCAGGAAGGGGGTAACGGAGTGTTTCGACAGTAGGTTTACTCTCTCTAGTCTGCTATGTGGGATAAAGTGTGTATCTAAAGAAAAAAAATTGATATGTTTACACACATATTGATTCATTAAAAAATCTTTTTAATGAAAAAATATTATTTTGTTTTGTTTTGGTTAGTGACTGATTAGCCAACATTAGAATTTTGTATGACGAATCAGATTTTTGTATGACGTTTTCATCTAGCTTCACGCTGAATCCCGCACATAGCAGGGTAGTCAGAAGGAATCTGAGAATATAGTGTTACGACACTCCGTTCTATTAAGATTTTCGTTCCCAACTTTCGAATTGAGGCATTACGTGCTGAGTGACGCAACTCAACGCCGCGTATTGTTTTGTTACCAGAGTGATGACATGAAAATCCTGGAGTGGGAATCCAATTCACAGCCTCTCACGTTTACAGTCGCACACTAGTGCCTCTGCGCCAGGACTGCCCTTTACGATTTTCTGATTTTGGCAGATAAAAGTCTGCGATACATTTTACCAATTAAATTTTGTACTAAAGCTTAAAAAGAGCCATTTTGCCGCTCCCAACCAGAGCTTGGCACTTTTTATGTATGAAATCGGGCGAAATTGCTATAGATATATTTCCTTACTCTTACCTGTTTATTCCAGTTTAACGGCTTTGAAGTTGCGAACTGGGTGACTGGGTTGTATATAATTTTGTAGTTATTTTACCATCATAAATATTTTTCTAAACGATTTTATTTATAGTAACCTTTTTTATTTTATTTATAATAATTTACAATAGAGGCACAAGCGTGCGACTGTAAATGCGACAGGTTGTGGGTTCGATCCCAAATTCGAATTCGAATTCGAAATTTAGTATTTTCATTTTTTGGGTTTGGTAACAAGGCAAAGCGCGGCGTTGAGTTCTGCCACACAACAAACAATACCTCAATTCAGCGGAAAGTGGGGAACGGAATTGTTGAAAGAGAATGGAGTGTCTTAACACTAGGTTCTCTGGTTCCCTCTGCCTACCCTGCTATATGTGGGATACAGCGTGAAATTAAAATATATATATGCATATATATGTTTATATTTATGTGTGTATAGATTCTTACACTTTTATACCTGCAGATGTTTTACTCTTGCTCTCATACTCATAGGTTGACTAGAAGAAATTTCTATTAGAATTAAGTCCGCCTTTGCCAACAATTCTGTTTATACTATATTAATTGTTCTTACAAAGTGTAATAAAGAATATAATTAATACATTGATTGTAATGTATTTAATATGTGCTCAAATGAATTTTACAACACAGATGAGTCGTGTTAAAGATTTTCCAAGTTTTCCCATAAGTGATATTACTTCGCGGTTATTACTTTAAAATTATAAATTACGTCGTTCATCGTAAAGCCATTCTATGGATTTCATACTCCATTCTCTGTCTGAAATCGGGACATTGCGTGTTAAGTAACGGAACTCAACACCGGGCTTTGTCTTACTAAAGCGGAGAATCATTTCTCGAAAATAGAACCCACAAGCAATAACGTTTACAGTCAGCTGTCTGTCTCACTGAGCCACGACTTCGTCTACGTCTACTACGTCCACTAGCTTCATTAAAAACAATAATTGTAAATTAATTTTAATTCACACATACCTAAGTCTTGTTAATAATAATAAAGAATCAAAAAATATATATAGACATATTTGATATAGTATAAATTCATGCCTGAAGCGGATATCGTCTTAGATGTGTTATTTTATGACTTTCTCTGAACACTACTCATACCATCCTGTTCTTCGGGAAAGTGCTTGAAGCTATATATTATATTTTTTTTACATTTACAAATCATATTAACATCACTTTGACAATCAATTTGGCAAAATGCGACGTTGAGATCCGCCACTCAGCACGCAACGCTTTAATTCAGCGGAAAGTGGGGAACGGAATGTTTTAACACTAGGTTCTCTCTGCCTACCCTGCTATATGTGGGATACAGCGTGAAGCTATGTATGGTATGTATGTATATTAACATCACTGAGTTCCGGTTTTTCTTTTGAAAAAAAAAAACAACGTCATAAAGGGAAATATGAAAGCTTAACGTCCCTAAAGAAACGTATCCGAGTACATACGAGTAGGTCACGGTACACTCACAGTGAACACTAATTACCAATTGTTCTACGAGGTGACGTTATTGCTTGAATAGTAACGTAAAAGGTAATTCATTTTCTAACCGCAATTTGAATACTGCAATATACAGCGCCGGCTCCATAATGTGTACGTAACAGGACATTAAAATTATAGCGTTTTGATATCATACCATATATTGTGATTTTACCTCGAAATTGTACATGACTCCACGACTGTGAGTGATGTATTAAAATACATGTGCTTATATTTAGACACCACCTAGGGTTCAGGCTGATGAGGGATTTTTTTTTATTAACTTCACGCTGTATCCCGCATATAGCAGGGTAGGCAGAGGGAACTAGAGAACCTAGTGTTAAGACACTCCATTCTCTTTCAACAATTCTGTTCCCCACTTTCCGCCGAATTGAGGCACTGCGTGCTGAGTGGCGGAACTCAACGCCGCGCTTTGTCTTTTTACCAAACCCAAGAAATGAAAATACTAAATTTTACATTTCTTGGATTGGGGATCGAACCCACAACCTGTCGCATTTACAGTCGCACGCTTGTGCCTCTGCGCCACGATAGGCGAAAATTGGAAAAAATCAAAGCCTATACCCTTCAAATTGTCAAACGCCATGCACTTGGAAGCTGGTCATTTTTATCTGGTTCTATTAATTTTGGAACAACAAATTGTGGGAATGATAAAATGAAATATCCTATTCTTGGTTTGGCAGTAGAATAGATTTGGTAAAAACTAGACAGACAAAATTTAGAATGACACACTTGAAAATCTCATAACCAGTACCGTCTCTAGCGAAATAATAATTGACATTTGCACAATTACATTTAAACATCACCAGATTTACAAAAGATTGAACAAACTCCGCCGGAGTCTCTGATCTAATTCTGTTTATTTGTGTCCCCTTTGTCGCGTGCACATATTATAGATATAAAAAAAGGTCGACACCGAAATTCTATAGTAAAATTACTAAATACTTTGAAATCCTGCACCGGTTTCCCTAAATATATCGGCTTCCTTAAAAATTACCGGCTTCCCTAAATATACATGGGCTTACACAACATCGGCTTGCACAATTATATTTAAACAGCAGATGTACAGCAGATTGAACAAACTAATTCTGTTCACTAGTGTCCTCGTTGCTGCGTCAACAATGCGTTGCCTAGCAACGAATATGTTACTTTATATAAACATGGATAGTAAGCTATGGTAGTGTCTGTAATGTTTCTTTCATTACTTTCATATATTTTTATGTATTATTTTATAAATATGTTAGCATTCCGCACTTCTTCTCTATATAAATAATGTGGTTAACGTGGTTTTTAAATAATGCAAAAAGAGTATACTAAATTATCAAAATAAATGTTACACACTCTATGATGGTTTGAATGCCAATTTTGTATAAAAAAAAAAAAACAAAAAAAAAAAATAAAAAAAAAATTTTTAAAAACCCTTTTTAAATTAAATTTAAAATTTTAAAAAAAAAAAAAAAAAAAAAAAAAAAAAAACACTCTACCATGGTTTGACATCCATGTTTATATAAAGTGACATATACTCGTATATTGCTGAGGACAACGCGTTTTTATCGCGTCAACAGCTACACTAGTAATGTTATGTAGTAATGTATTTACTTTGTATTTTTAATTAATACGAGTATATATTTAATTTTTTAATATTTATATATGTAAATATCCTGATTAGTGCACCGCCTACCACTACTTTATACAACTCCAATATCCAGAGGTTGTGGAAGAGATCGCTTTAAGCGATAAGGCCGCCTTATTGTACGCTATTACTACTTCTATGTTATTTGTTTATTTGTGTGCAATAAAGAATATTTGTTTGTTTTGTTTGTTTGTTTGTTTGTTTGTTTGTTTGTTTGTTTGTTTGTTAATAAGATAGGATAACGTTAGAGTTCTCGATACTCGAGAGAATTATTATGATTATATTGTTTTTTTTTATTTCTTTGCTCTGGCTAGAGTAAGCGCGGCGTTGAGTTCCGCCACTTGACGTGCCTCGAATTCGGGTGAAAAGCAATGAACGACTTCTTAATTTCGTCACTACACTTCGGTTCCTTCTGATTATCCTGTATAATTGTATGGGATAAATTGCGACGTTGCATAAATAATTGTTCATAAAGTTAGAAAAATACCAACATAGTAATGTCATAGTTACATCTCTCTGGTAAATCCCAAAACATCCATTTATTCTTGTTAAAGGCAAGGTTATCGTAATCTAACATGATCTGACAAAAAGTAAATGTGTATGGTAGAAATTATGACTACGAGGAAAATGTGTAAAAATCATATTATTTTCTCATTTATGTACATTGTGACAATAAAGTAAAAGTCCGCCTTAACGATTTTTCAAATATATATTTTTTGTAAGTTGGTAGCACTGTGCTGACCTCTGATAACAATTTTTAGCGCGATCTGACAACTAGTTTTTTATAATGAATTTTTATAATGAATCCAATAATTGAACAAAGCATAGTAGGACAGTGTCTGCCTATGAACGTTATTGTTTCTTGACTCGATTTTTATTTAGATTATATTATAATTATATATAATTATATGCGCACAGGCACAAGCATGTGACTGTAAATGCACGGTTGTGGGTTCGATTCCCACTCAGGAAATGGAATTTTTCAATTCCTGGGCTTGGTAACAAGACAAAGCGCGGCGTTGAGTTCCGCCTCTCAGCACGCTATGCCTCAATTCCGCGGAAAGTGCGGAACGGAGTGTCTTAACACTAGGTTCCCTCTGCCTACCCTGCTATATGCGGGATACAGCGTGAAGCTATGTATGTATGTATGTATGTATGTATTAAATTATATTAATTATTTAAATTATATTCATTTCTGAGACAAAATGCGGCGTTGAGTTGCGCCACTTGAGTCTCATTGTGTCGTTTTAGGGCGGAAAATTGCAAAAGACTCTTAACTTTTGGTCATCTTTGACATTTCGATTTATTTCAAAATATTGCTTATGAATCGCAGTAAATATAGGTAAAATACTTAAAAGCTTGTAGAATTTTATCGTATCATGACTATACAGGATATACGCAGGTTGAAATTCTTAAATTTTAATATTGTAAGTGTCCGTACATGTTATATTCATATAAATGAGAAAAAAATATTCAAAAACATTTAATTCCTGCTCCTTACGTATATATCATAACTCTCTTTCTGCCAGTTAATGCGTGGACAGTTTGTCTATGTGTGTGTCTGTCTGTTTGTGTGTCTGTGTTCAGTGTCAGCTGACGCGAGGCTGTGAGATGTTTTACGTGATCAGACATGTTGAATCACGTATTCGTATATAAGCACTCGCATGTGTCGAAGTCATTAGTACTCAACCGCGCTCAGCTGCAACAACACCGTTTTCCTTGTATCCATACGCTTGGATTACGTTAACACAAACCTATCTCTAACTTGTTAAGTGCTTATTTTATAAGTTTGTCGTTCATCATCTTCCTCATAGATATATTCATCATGAAGGCTGTGAAGTGTATCATCATTCTTTGTATCCTGAGTATACTTATACAGAGTTTCGTTGAAAGCAAGCCTATGCCAGGAAATGTTCCTGCTAGAGGAAAAAGAGTGGCAAGAAATATACTAACAAACGGTAATTGTCCAATGGGAGCTTCACGCCAAGGGCAACAATGTATGTTTAAAACTAGCACGGTGAGTAAATTGACGATATACATATGTATTAGTTGCGGCAGTTTGATAGGTGGTAGGAGGTTCTCCTCCGACTGGCTCGCGACCACTATCATGTCAAAGACGAACCGCCAAATATCTAATGATGTGTTCCGGTTCGATGGCATGTAAGCCAGATTTTCCCCTTTCCCACCCATCCTTTCCCCAAAATGTGGTGGTTCTGATAGTGGACTACTACATTGTCCCCCCTTGCATCAGTATCCTCTAGGTTGGCAACGCATCTACAACATCTCTGGTGTTGTAGATGTCTATGGGCGAAGGTAACCACTTACCATCAGGTGGTCCTTCTGCTCGTTTGCCGTCCGTTATCAATAAAAAAAAAAAAAATTAGTTGCAGAGAGTGAAAAAAAAAGTTTTTGTAGTTGAGCCGGTATTATTAAATTTTATATAGATAAGCCGGCATATATAAATTTGACCTGGACGATTGTTTTTGTACGAGCTCTTACAAAATATCGCCTTTGTTTTTGTTTTTCTACTCATAAGAATTATCAGTTAAGATTTTTTTAAAGATTGTAATATTAAAATTATAGCCTATGTGTTGTTAAAATTTACAAACTAAATAATTGTACAAATTCATCGGTTTCTTAGCTTTTGGGAGGGAGTTACAAACATTTGTCCCAAGCTTTCTCATTTATCATATTAGCACTGTAAGGAGTCAAATGTCTGAAATTGTAAAAAGCATGTAATGTAGATAAATAAATGTATATTTTTTTTATGATTCTTTCCTTTTTTTTCAGACGCCAAGCTAAGGGATGGTCAAAGGCGCAGTTTCGTACAGCCAGCTCAAGTGAACTTGTGGGGAACACTGAACATTCTATCTATTCAAATAGATATTTGCTAACAAGTGATACGAAGTATTTAATTTTAAGTTTAAAATACTAAAGACTGATAACATATAACACGGCGTTAGGTTCCGCAACCCAGAGTACTAAGTACCTTAAAAGGGTGTTCCAGTAAATGCAAGAAATGCTAGTGAAAAGAGACTTAAAAAATATTTTAACACAAAACTTGTGTTTTGTGAGTGTATATTTATGGTATACCATTTGTCATCAGTTACTGTTTTAAGCTGTTATTTAATTTAATATATTAATTTCTATTTAATTGTAATATTAGTAATTTTATATATTTTCCTGTTTAATATTGTCATAATAGTTTATTTTTGTTACAATAAATGAATTCATTTAAAAAAGCAACGTAGATGTGTAATCATTTCGACCTGTTAGTAAGATAACTCTCTTAGATAAGTTCAAGGTGTTGAATATACTCAATGATATGTGCCTAAGTACTCTTTGCCTACTTCTTCAGAATTATGCAAATTTGCATTAATTACAATTATATATATATATATATATATATATATATATTAATTTTCCGGTTCTGGTAAAACCAACTAAATAATAACGCCTGTCGTGGCGCGGAGGCACAAGCGTGCGACTGGAAACGCTATAGGTTGTGGGTTCGATTCTCACTCCAGTAAATGGAATTTTTCATTTCCTGGGATAAGTTCCGCCACTTAGCACGCAGTACCTCGATTCGGTGGAAAGTGGGGAACGGAGTGTCTTAACACTAGGCTCCCTCTGCCTACCCTGCTATATGGGGGATACTGCGTGAAGCTATATCTATATGTATTATTAAAAAAATAAAAATTTAAAGAACAGAGAAGTGGTATAAATATAATAATGATGATAATATGCTAACTTTCCCACATGATTTTTGTGAAACACACTAAAATATTTAGAAAGCTTTTATTTTAATCAAATACAAATATTTATTAATAAATGTTACGATTTTTGCATCTATGTGGACTATTTTAATAGTTTCTATTATCCTGGTATCTTGGGGAAGTTCTTCTTGATGGATCTTGGCGAAGAAGCTGGGCGTGCAGTCCAGGGAAGTCGTAGGCCTCACTGGGGATGGTCCTCAACCATCTAACTAATATGTTGTCATTTCTCCTTTGCCCATTAAAAAATATCATATTTTAAGAACGTATATTTGGTAATCAGGGAACTCAACACTTTACTCTCCTCCATTCTTTGCAGGAATCAATATTTATTATTTATTATTAATGTTTATAATTTAAATATATTGTGACAAAAATATATATTTATATATGGAACTCCAAGTCGTAAACGGAGTGTCTAACGCTAAGTGTAGGGAAAACCTAACGTTACAGGTTTTCCCCACTTACCCTGTTTAGTGCATAAGACATGCAGGAATCGAACCCACAACCATATCGTTCGGAGTTTATTAGTTTCAATGTTAATATTATTACTGAGATATTATGTCACACGCGGTCAATGATCTTTTTAAATGCCTTTAATGTCGGCCTTCATGACCTTGGTATTGAATAATAAGACAGCGACGTAGTGACTCAGTTGTTACGAATTTAACGACACGTGTTGGTTTTGTAATCACATTCCTATTAGGTAAGGTTAATTTAGTAGGTAGCGGTAGGTAGTGGTAGGTAGATTTTTTTAGCTTCACGTTATAAACCGTATAGTATAGTAAGCAGAGGGAACCTGAGAACCTAGTGTTATGACTCTCCGTACCCCAGTTTCCACCGAATTGGGGCACTGTGTGCTGAGTGGCGGAATTCAACGCCGCGCTTTGCCTTCTTACCAAACTCGGGAAATGAAAATACCAAACTTTTACATTTCCTGGAGTGTGTCTCGAATCCACAACCTGTCGCGTTTGCAGTCGCACGCTTGTGCCTCTGCGCCACGACAGGTAGATAGATAGTAAGTACTAAAGCAAGTACCACTTTTCTAGAAGCTAGATTACTGTAGAGTTTCATTTATATCCGTACAGTTTAGTTTTTGCGTGAAAATGTAACAAACATCCATTCAACCCTTACATACGTCTATATAGGATAAAATAAGTGTTTCCTCTGTCCGTTTACAATTTTTTTTTAACTTCACGCTGTACGCCGCATGTAGCGGGGTAGGCAGAGGGAACCAGAGAATCTAGTGTAAGAACTCCATACGACACTCCATTCTCTTTCAACATTTCCGTTCCCCACTTTCCGCCAAATTGAGGCATTGCGTGTTGAGTGGCGGAACTTAACGCCGCGCTTTTTAGAAGTCAATATAATAAATTTCTTAACTTTTAAATTATTAACAGGTTGTATAGAGTCTCTATCTATACTACAATAAATTATAAATAAATTAAAAATGAAACAGGTAAATGATGGTCCCGGATGTGTCACTGGACTTTCCCTGTTTCTCCATGACTGTCAATGATGCATTGAATTGCAAATGTTTACGATATTATGTTCGTTATTGTCACGATAAAGGAGAAAAATAAAAAAATCACCAGCTCAGATAGTTTCAAATAAGTAGATCATCACCCAATAGATATTTAAAGCATATAAATCGATTTTGCAATTCCTAACTTATATATTGGTTCTGCTAAAAATCTTATAAACGAGTACTAAATGAGGCCATTGTGGCTCAGTGGGATAGTGTCGAATTGTAATTGATTTTAGCTTCGATTCCCACTCATGTAGAAATCAAAGTAAAAATAATTGAATAAAATCAATATTTTAATTATATATATGTACTTTCCCGCTCTAGTAAGTCAAAGTGTGGTGTTGAGTTCAACACGCAATGTTTGAAATTTAGGCTGAAAGGGGAGAACTGAGTATCGTGACATTAAACTCTCTCTGCTAACTCTGCTATGGGAGAGAAGCGCTAAGCTATGTACAAATGCTTTCATTTTCACCAAAATCTAAAAAAAAAACATTTTTCGGACCACACCCACGTTATGCACACCGTCAGGGCCATTCAAATAGGTTGTGATACATCCTATTCTAAAAAATAATAATTTTATTGCACAATTTTAAGGCATTAAGATGAAATATTAAAAATATCTCTTCAATTGAAAATATATAATTTTACTATTTTGAGGTCATATATATATATATATATATATATATATATATATATATATATATATAATGTCTGCCTATAAAAGTTATTACTTTTTGGCCCGATTTTTATTTAGATGAGAGATTATATACAAATTATATTCATTTCTGACTTATGTTAAGACAAAACCCGGCGTTGAGTTGCGCCTCTTGACACGCAGTGTTATGTTTTGGGGTCGAAAGCTCTAGATTATCTCTGGCTATTTCTATGTAATTTTATTGGACATTTGTATTGATGAAATAGATATTGTTTGGAAATAACAGTAGGAAAAAGAAATATATAAAAAAAAAATTGTAGAATTTCACCTTATCAGGAGATAGATATTCTTATATTTTTCTAAGATTGACTTTCTTGAGTTTTTTTGTAGCCTTCTAAGCCGGTAGTAGCTTTCGTTAGGACTAACACAACTGACATCTTTTGTAAATTGACGATTCGAAAGTGCATGTAACAGCCTATTTATATAAAGAATAATTTTATTTTGGTTTTGATGATTGATTACATATATGCATAGCTCTCTGTTTTGTCTGTGGTCAGTGTGAGCTGACGTAAGCTGACGTGTTTTACGTGATCAAACATCTTGAATCACGTATTCGTATATAAGAAGTCGCATGTGTCGAAGCCATTAGTACTCAATCGCGCTCAGCTGCAATAACACCGTTTTCCTTGTATCCGCTTGGATTACGTTAACTCGAACCTGTCTCTAACTTGATAAGTGCTTATTTTAAAAGTTCGTCGTTCATCATATATCTCATAGACATACTAATCATGAAGGCTGTGAAGTGTATCATCATTCTTTGTATCCTGAGTATACTTATTCAGAATTTCGTCGAAACCAAGCCAATGCCAGGAGATGTTTCTGCTAGAGGAAAAAATGGAGGAGGTGTGATACGCGTAGGCAATAAATGTGCTACGGGCGCTAAACGCCGTGTATCCCGTTGTGTGCCTATACGAAAAAAAAAGACTGTGAGTATATTGACATATGCATATAATAATAGATTTGCCGTTAATATTAGGTTAAATTGCACAAAATCTAAATCCATAAATTGTGGCCTATGTGTAGAGTTCTGGTGTATAAACAATATTTTTATTTTATTTTTTTTAACTTCACGCTGTAACCCGCATATAGCAGGGTAGGCAGAGGGAACCAGAGAACCTAGTGTTAAGACACTCCATTCTCTTTCAACAATTCCGTTCCCCACTTTTTTATGAAGATTGATTTAAATGGGTTCATTAGTTTTTGCGTGAAAAAGTAACAAATCCATCCGTCATTCTTGCCAAAGTTTCCAATTTATAATATTAGCAGGATAACTAGGATTCAAACATGAATGAAATTACAGTAAATGTATGGTGTAAATGAATAATATGTGTTTATAATTATTTTCTTTTTCTTTCAGAGGAAAGGGCATCCCAAGGGTTGAACAAAAGCACAGTTTCGTACAGCTAGCTCAAGTGAACTTGAGGGGAACACTGTGTGTCGTCGAGCGAGGCTCTATCAAACTCTACGTACCTGTTCAAATAGATATTAATAGCAAACAAGTGATATGAAGTATTTAATTCTAATTTTAATATAAATTTAAGATACTAAAGACTGATAAGATAACACACAGCGTTGAGTTCCGCAAATCAGAACGTAGTTTAAATACTAGGTGCATTATGAGGGTATCCCATATAGGCGTCGTGTGTACAGACACCTACACCCTAAAGGCCGGCAACGCATTTACAACTCCTCCGGTGTTGTGGATGTCCATGGGCGATGGTAACTACTTACCATCCAAGTCCTTCTGCTCGTTTGCCACCTTCCACTACAATAAAAAAAAATCCCGCTAAATGCGGGAAATGGTTGTGAAAGGAGACTTGAATGTGTTTTATGTGTGTATATTTATCTGAAACCATTTTTACCAGCTATTGTTTTAAGCTTTTATTTAATTATCTAATTGTAATATGAGTCTATTTATATTATTCTTATTGTATAATATTGTCATAACAATTTATTTGGTCATAATAAATGAATGTAAAGTAACACATATGTGTAGTCATTACAACCTCTTAGTATTGCAAAGTAGAGGTGGATTGTCCATATAACACGATTCCTGTCTGGTTATCTTTTGTCAATCTTATTGAATAAATTGATAGTAAATATAATTTTAGAATCGAATAGTAATCTTACTACTATAAAAATAATTGTATTTATGCAATTATCTGTTTACTTTGTCTTTTTCAATAAAAAGTAAGCCCCTAGCCAGCTTATTGTCTTTCTATACTAAAATTTAGTTCATTCATATTAACAACAAAATTTTCTTCGCCACAAGTATAGTTACATGTACTAAGCGATACGACACTAAGCCAAGCCTCTTTAGCTTATCTCGTCGAAATTATGTAAAAAAATTACATTGATTATATTTTTAAATTATTTTAATTTTCCGGTTCTGGTAAAACCAAAGCGCGGCGTAGATTTTTGCTACTTATTACCCAATATTTGGAAATAACGTAACAGAGGCACAAGCGTGCGACTGTAAACGCGACAGGTTGTGGGTTCGATTTCCACTCCAGGAAATGGAAATTTTCTTATCCTTGGTTTGGTAACAAGGCAAAGCGCGGCGTTGAGTTCCGCCACTCAGCACGCAATTCGATGGAAAGTGGGGAACGGACTGTCTTAACACTAAGTTCCCTCTGTATACCCTGCTATATGCGGGATACAGCGTGAAGCTATGTATGTATGTATGTATGTTAAAGGCCGTTGAAGGGAAATTGAATAAATTAATAATGAAAATAAGTAATATCTTTAAGTAATAACATTACCACATAATTTTATAAAAATAAACTTAAATATTTAGAAAGTTTTTATTTCAATCAAACACAAATATTTATTAATATATGTTACGAAATTTTTAATATATGTCGACTATTTTAATAATTTCTATTATCCTGGTATCTTGGGGAGGTTCTCCCTTGATGGATCCTGGCGAGGAAACTGGGCGTGCAGTCCAGGGAAGTAGTGGGCCTTACCGGGGATGGTCCTGTTCTACCATCCAACCAATATGTTGTCATTTCTCCTTTGCCCTGTAAAAGTTTTATATTATTTAAAAAAAAACATTTAGTAACACTCTACTTTCCTCGAATAAAAACTTCGTTAAAAGGTGGAATCAATCTCCCGCCTTGATTATCGGAACATAGAAATGAAAATACGCCTGTCGTGGTCGCTAACATGCGGGATACAGCGTGAAGTTGAAAAAAAAAAGGATATTTTTTTAAATATAATAAAAATATACATATTTTTATGACAAACATTTGTATTCGTGCACGGAATACCAAGTCGTAAACGGAGTTTCTTAATGGTAGGATTTCTCCATGTACCCTGTTTAGTGCCTGTCTTATGCAGGAATCGAACCCACAATCACCTCGTTCGAAGATTATTAGTTTCAATATTAATGTTATCTATTACTGTGTTATTACTGAGATATCATGCCACAGACGGTCGATGATCTTTTTAAATTCCGTTTCACTTTCAATGCCGGCCTTCATGACCTTGGTACGGAATAATAAAATAGTAAAGTGGTGACTCATTATTACGTATTTCACCACACGTGGTTTTGCAATCCACTAAGGAAAAAGGTACCCCAGATCAAATTCTACAAAATTTCACAAAATCTTTATATATTGAACTTTCATCTAGATTCATTCAGGCAAACAAGTATCAACATATTGTTTGTGGTCTATGTATCATCGCTTGATGTCAGGCTTAAAACCAACAAACGTAAGACTGTCTTTCATAAAAAAGCCGTTTTTACGTCAATGAGTCAGAAACATATATTCTCATAAACTTCTACATTTAAAATATGAGTAGGACAG
Organism: Philaethria dido; assembly: GCA_033558755.1. NCBI lineage: Eukaryota > Metazoa > Arthropoda > Insecta > Lepidoptera > Nymphalidae > Philaethria > Philaethria dido. Next base: position 22,495 of record JAKGSA010001137.1, on the reverse strand, counting down.
AATGAGGACCTCTCGGAGGGCATGCATGAAGAGGTTAATGACTGTGGACGAGGCAAAAGAGGTATGCAGGGACCGTAGCGTTTGGCGTTCCGTTCTCTCTGACTAACCCGCTAGGGATAAAGCGTGAAGTTACGTAAGGTAAGGTAAGGTAAAGAAGATAGGACAGAATAAGGGATTCCTGGATCCGTGTTTACATCATACTCATTACATCATAAAAATTAAGATTTTAACAAAAAAAAAAATAGCAGTTCTAAGTTGATGGTCTCTTCGGAGGCCAAGTCAGGGTCAGAGCTCTACAAGCTTGGCTCCCCATAAAGCCCGCTGACACTGTAGAGGCCAATAGAGCCAACAGCATACTACACATTTGAAAAAAAAAGAAAAGAAAATAGACTTCAAAGAAAATACACTAATAAGTACAATTATTACAAATATCTGAAAAACTACTCATCTGATCCCAAATAAATTTAATTGCGACCACATCAGAAGTACTAGCTATCATATAAAAAAAAACCCATCAAAATTGGTTTATCCATTAAGACATTTTTTTTTAACTTCACGCTGTATCCCGCATATAGCAGGGTAGGCAGAGGGAACATGAGAACCTAGTGTTAAGACACTCCGTTGTCTTTCAACAATTCCGTTCCCGCTTTCCGCCAGAGGCATTGCGTGCTGAGAGTGGCGGAATTCAACAACGCGCTTTTGCCTTGTTCCAAACCCAGAAAATGAAAATATTTCATTTCCTAGAGTGGGAATCGAACCCACAACCTGTCGCGTTTACAGTCGCACGCTTGTGCCTCTGCGCCACGACTGGCGTTACATATTGCGGTAATACAGATAAAAAAATACTATCATAATTGTGTCACAGTTGCATCTCTCTGGTAAATCCAAACACGTTTATTCTTGTTAAAGATAAGGTCGTAGTAACCTAACTTGATATACTAAACAAAAACTAAATGTGGAATGGAAGAAACGATAACTTCGAGGAAAATGTGTAAACATATTATTATTGTCTGATCTATATTTAATTACTATGTGTTTATCCATTTTTTTATGCCGCATATAGCAGGGTAGGCAGAATTAAGGCATTGCGTGCTAAATGAATGGAAATGGTAGATTTAGGGAAGCTGGTATATATTTAGGGCACCGTATATATTTAAAGGAACCGGTATAGGAACCAGTATAGCAATTTCATTATCGAATTTTGATGATGACCGTTTTTTTGGCTATCAGACCTTGTTTTTTTGCAAATTTCTATTCACAATAATTTTCCTGGCAACCTTTTCTTGACCTTGTATTTTTGTAAAGTCACCCCCAATATTTTTTTAAATAATTTATTTCCATTTACAAAAAGTAAGCCGGTGGGAGCCGTATTATATGGACGCCACGTTACTGCTGTACAGTTTCATCTATCAGTTCAGTAGCTTTTGGGTGAAAGAGTAACAAATATTTCCCCATTCAGTTTCGTAAATTCGTATTTACAATATTGGTAGGATTAGTTCGTCGGCATTTAACTAAGCAAATAGCAGAGTTCTGCTACCCTGCTATATCCGGGATATGGGAGTCAATAAAAAAATGTTGTATGTATTTACGCACATAAGAAATTAAAAAAGTGGTAATTAATATGTACATTGAAAGAAAGTATTATTATAACGAATTAAGTAGTTAAATAAACTATATTTAAATATCATTATAAAATTGTTCAAGATAATGGAATGTTTTAACACTAGATTCTCAGGTTCCCGCTGCCTACCGTGCTATATGCGGGATATAGCGTGAAGGTATAAAAAAAAATAATCTAATGTGATATTCTAGAAAAATGTAACTAAGAGATTTCATCCATTGTTGTTATTTATTATTTGACAGTAAACACGTATTACGTTGCTAAGCAACCCCTTAACTTTTATACGTTACTAACTTCATGGTGTCGGTTTTTCGTGACGATCACCGTCACATCATAAAAATTTACTCCCATAATTTTTCCCTAACACGCAAAAGCATAAATTTAAAAGTATCGAACTAATTATTTCATGTTATGACATACGTATACGGATTAAACCGATATGACTAAACTTACCTTGACATCGACAACTCCGCGCGGTGTCGTAATAAATTTGCCAGTTTTGTCTAAAGCTCGTTTGACATCCTCTGATATTTGGATTTTCATAGCTGTAGTCAAATAATAAAATAAATTAACCCTATTATACACAAATATGGAGAATGGAGTGTCTAAACACTAGAGTTTCTGTCCCTAGTTTAGGAAAAAAAAATAAATGATAATAAAAATACTTTCAAGGCGTTGTGGGTTCGATTTCCACTTGGGGGTATAATTAAGTTAACATTATTTATATTTTACTTTAGTAAGATACAGTGTGGAATTGAATTCCGCCAATGCAATGAATGCGTAAATGCCGCCATGAATATGTAATATTTTAAATTCGACTGAAAAGCGGCGAAGGGAGTATCTCGTCACTAAGTTCTTTCCGGCTACCTTGCTAAGCGATAAAGAGTGAATTTGCTATTACTTACAATTGTGGGAAACGGAGTGTTTTTACACTAGAGTTTCAGTAGAGTAGAGAGCAGGATTTGAACCTGCGTCTCTATGAATCTATTTTAGTTCTATACAGCTAAATGCGAATAACATATTAAATGTTACAACATAAAAACGCATATTATAAAAGCACTATGAATTTTACAACCTACAGAAAAATAATATCTGGGAATTCCTTGAAATGACTAATTGTAAAAACTACTGTGTGTTGAAATCAAAAGTACTCACTTAATATGCATGTTGTAACCAAATGTATTGTAAATATGTTTGCTTTTATTTTCATATAACGCGGTCGTGGGTTCGATTCCCATTCAGGGGAATGATTATATTTTATTTATGGCAGTTTCTCTGCTTTGGCAAGAGGGTGTTGAGTTCTAAAGAGGGTGTTGAGTTCCGCCACTAAGCAACCAATTATAAATTCTACATAGAGCAAGTATTTTAACCTTCGTTTCTTATTTCTCCTGACCAAGAGCCGGGCTTCACCTATTTTTTTTATAATGATACTGGATGTATCCCGCAACTTCATTTGCGTGGACCATAAAACTAACATCGTTTTTTTCCTTTATTATTAAAGATTTCGAGAAATTCTCTTTTAGTGCTCTAATAATAATTATAATCTAAGTACTCTTGGGGGGTCCCAAGGAGTCTACATGCCAAATTTCAGCTGTCTATGGCCAGTAGCTTTGCCTGTACGTTGTCTGTCAGTCATTCAGTAATGGAAGCGTTTTTTCTAATATACTTATAGATAGATAGATTACGGAAGGAAAGTTTATAATATATCATCACGCTGGATCATAGAATGTGAGGAGCGGAGTGACTTACACTCTGCTCTTCACTTTACATACATAACTTCACGCTGTATCCCGCATATAGCAGGGTAAGCAGAGGGAACCTAGTGTGAAAACAGTCCAGTTTATTACTTTCCGCCGAAATGAGGCCGCGCTTTGCTTTGAAATGAAAAAATCCATTTCCTGGACTGGGAATCGAACCCAAAACCTATCGCGTTTAGAGTCGCATGCTTGTGCCTCAGCGCCACTACAGGCGTTAAACTTTCTGTTCTATATTTAATAACTTAAGGAAAATGGGGAACGGAATATCTTAACACTACGTTCTTTGGTTCCCTCTGCCTACCCTTTTAAGTGCGGGGGGTTTAAGCTATAGCGTGAAGCTTTAAAAAAAAGAAAAACAAACTTACGTTCTCCCGTGCTTTCCATACGACTAGCTGTATTGATGGTGTCCCCAAAGAGGCAGTAACGCGGCATTTTAGTACCCACGATGCCGGCGACACAAGGGCCCGTATGGATACCACTTCTCATACATAGCGTCTAAATATACAAAAATGGATTAAAAAGCCAATAATTAAAGATACACAAAACAGTCGTGGCGCAGAGGCACAAGCGTGCGACTGTGAATGCGACAGGTTGTGGGTTCGATTCCCACTCTAGGAAATGTAAAAGTTTAGTATTTTCAACCCTGAGTTTGGCAACTAAGCAAAACGCGGCGTTGATTTCCGCCATTCAGCACGCAATACATCCATTCAGCGGAAAGTGGGGAACGGAGTATCTTAATACTAGGTTCCCTCTGCCTACCCTACTATATGCGGGATACAGCGTGAAGCTATGTAAAAAAATGAATATTAAGATTTAAAAAAAAATGAGCTGAAAAGTAAAATTAAAATTATTACGATTAACTCAAAAGCAACACATTCAACACATCTTCACTAAATTTAACTGGGACCACACCACAAAATTAGTTCACCCATTGGTAATACATATAAAAAAATAAAAAAAGCAAAGCGCGGCGTTGAGTTCCGCCACTCAGCATGCAATGGAACGGAGTATCTTAACACCAGGTTCTCAGGTTCCCTCTGCTTGCTCTGCTTTACTTTGCTATATGTGGATACAGTGTGAAGCTAAAACAAACAGGCTAAAACAAAAAATTGAAGATCTCTTGAAAATTGAAAAGAAGATTTTTGAAGTCGATTAAAACATAATATTCTCTCTCTAATAGAATAAAAGCTAAAAATAATATGGGAAGCGAAGCAAGCTGGAACACTCAGACCAATATTACCTAAGTACCTGATCTGGCCGGTGCGGTAGTCGACACATGGAGGTAGCTTCTAGTAACTCCAAAGCCATACTTGCTATCTCCATCGCGTGTTTGTTGCCTTTAATGTAAATATTTATTATTTAAGTATTATTTGACGCAGAGGCACAAGCGTACGACTGAAAACGCGACAAGTTGTGGGTTCGACTCCCACTCCGGGAGATGAAAATTTTAAATAATATTTAGTATTTTCATTTCCTGAATCTGGTTGTTGCCAGAGAGAAAGGCAAAGCGCGGCGTTGAGTTCCGCCACTCAGCACGCAATGCTTCAAACAATAAAGTGGGGAATGGAATTGTTGAAAGAGAATGGAATGTCTTAATACTAGGTTCTCAGGTTCCCTCTGCCTACCCTGTTATATGCGGCATACAGTGTGAAGCTAAAAAACGGACTATTTAATTAATTTAAATATTTACAGAGATCATGGCGATGACTGTAGACACTAATATTTGTGGGTTCGAATTCCACTTGGATATTTATTATTTTTCCGTTCCCCAAAATATGTAATGCTTAAAGAAATCAGGTTCCCTCTCTACCCTGCTATGCGCAAGATGCAGCGTAAAGTTAAATAAAATAGATTGGTATCATATTTGATACTAGCAGGGTGAGAAAAGTAATATGTGTAATTTGCCAGTGTGATTCCATACGACTTAATTTGAACGAGAATACATACCGTTTCTAACGGGAAGTCCCGATGCGACCATGTAAGAGTCTCCAATTGTCTCAATCTTGTACACGTCGTAGCATTCAATCCTTTCATCAAATAGCTTGTAAACTGAGTTCAAGAAACTTATTACCTACAAAGATAATTATAATTATGATTTCAATAAAAAATGATAGCCTTATTCAAAAAAATACACTAAAACATACAATTTTTGAATATGTATGTCCAAAACTATTCGTCAGATCAAAATCAAATTTCAATTGGATCACATCAGAACCACTGTATAGTTATATGTATGTCACCGCAACTTTATACTGGGTAGACCAATTTTGATGGTTTTTTTTTATATCATAGTTGATTTTTCTTTTGTGTCCTATTTACGTAAGGTTTGCCGAGTGGTTTTTCAGTTATTCGGAATAATTTTAATTTTAATCCATTTTATTCGACTTTTTTGTTAAAATCTGAGTTTTGGTTTACCTGATAAGGTGTAGAGACAGCGGCTATAGCAGTAAAACCGACTATATCACTGAAGTAGACGGTCACAGATGCAAAAAACTCCGCTGGTACCTGAAATATTAAAAATTTAATTGTAATTAAGATATTAAGAGATTTTTTAAGATTTTAAAAAGTAAAATTATTACGAATAACTCAGAAACTAGTCGTCGTCTTAACTAAATTTAAATACGACCACGTCAGAAGCACTAGCTATCGTATAAAAAAAGTATAATCAAAATTGGTTCACCCAGTAAAAAGTTATGACTTTCTTTGTAAGTCGGTTAATGAAAAAATATATATTTTTAGTTACTCTTAGGCTGAAATTGTACTATTATATAAAAATAAATTCCTAATATCGTGAGACATCGTCCGATTGTAAACGCGATAGGTTATGGATTCGATTTCCGTTCGGGGGAAGACAAGTGCAGCGTTGATATATGTATTTATATAAATATATGCATATTTTAAAGGGGTTATTCAACCGCATAACAATAATTTAAGCTTATTTATAATATTTACAAGGAAAAGTACTACTGTTCGTAGAAATTCTTACTGAATAATCAGAATATAAGTTATACTTAACATGTCAATATAATTATTACTGAATGAATACTTAGAAACAATAAATTTACATCGAATTTTGCCAAGTTTAATTTAATTATTATTTAAGAAAGATGATTTTTTCCAAAAAGTGCAGGTTCGAAGCCTGCTAAGTTTTTCACCTTTACGTTTTTTTGTTAGTTCATGTTGAGAACAGACGGGCTGAGGAGAACGGAGTGTTTCGATTGTACGCTCTCCTTGACTACCCTGCTATGCGGAATAAAACGAGAAGCTATTTTTTTTATTATGACTATAATGAGTAAAGATTCGTTCCAAAAAAATCTTATCTAAAAATTATAATTAGGTGAAGAAGCCAAAACACAAGTTTTGATTAAGCCTGTATAACAAAGTCATCTTCAAAGTTCCTAAAAAATGTGAAAATAATTACTGAAAACGAGAAAAAAGTATAATTATAACATAAATATGGTTTCCTTTGCGACATAATTGTGGCTGGCCTCTATAATAATATAGAGGCCAATCGTGGCGCAGAGGCATAAGCGTTCGACTGTAAACGCGACAGGTTGTGGGTTCGATTCCCACTCAAGGAAATAAAAAAATTAAATATTTATAATAAGGAATATTTAATATCTTCATTTCTTCGCTCTGGTACAAGGCAAAGTGCGGAGTTGAATTCCGCCACTCAGCCCGCAATGCTTCTATTCGGCGGAAAGTAGGGAATGGAAATCTTAAGAGAACGGAGTGTCTTAACACTAGGTTCTCTGGTTATCTCTGCCTATCCTGACATGTGCAGGATACAGCGTGAAGCGAACAAAAGTCATTTTCTATCTTACTGGAAAAAAGTAAAAATAATTACGAGAAAGCAAGAATAAAATATAATTTTATAATTAAGTATGGTTTCCTTTAGGACATAATTGCGTGAATGAAATAATGAGTAAGCGATATTAGAATTTCATTGTATTTATCCTTATTTAAGAGCTCATTTTGAATGAATTAGTAAATAAGTGACTTTATTATATTTGAATTATTTTAATTTTTTCGTTCTGGTAACCAAAGCGCGGTGTTGAGTTCCGCCAATCAACATGAAATGTCTCGTATATGGACAGAAAGCGACGGCTGGATTGCCTTAACAATAGGTTTTCTCTGAGATAAACCACGAAGCTACTATAAAAAATCAGAAAAAAAGACTAATATCACTAACCGATTTCAAAAAAAAGAGGTAGTTCCCAAATCGAATGTTTTTTTTTTTGTAACTTCACGCTGTATCCCGCATATAGCAGGGTAGGCAAAGGGAACCTGAGAACCTAGAGTCAAGAGACTCCGTTCCCCACTTTCCGCCGAATTGAAGCATTGCGTACTGAGTGGCGGAACTCAACTGGAGGAACAGAAAATGAAAAAATCCATTTCCTGGAGTGGGAATCGAACCCACAACACTCTTATGCCTCTGCGCCACGACAGACGTTTCGAATGTATTTTTTATGTTTTATCGTATAACTTTCGACTAAGTAAACCAATTTGGATGATTCTATTTTAAATGATAGCTAGTGCTTCTGATTAGTAGTTTTTGAGTTATTCGTAATAAATTAAATTTAAAGTGCATTTTATATGAAATCGACTTTTTTATTTATTAAAAACTTTATTATTTTTATAATCAAATAGTAAAATAACAGTTTATGTCAAACATTTCATAAGAATACTAAATATTGTGTACAATTGGTTGTCCTAAGGAAAATGATGGTAGTAAATTCTGATTTTAAGGTAAACGCCCTTTCTAGGTCAATACGCAATTTAATATGATTTTATATTGTATCTCGTTACAGGTTCTCGGGTTCAAATGAACCCGGTCCTTTGGAAGGCTTGCGTGGGGACACAGGTCCAACACGTAGAGGCCCCTTTGAGACAACTATATTTTTTATTCTGACGCATTGACCGGGATCCATCTCTGAGTAACCATAGGCAAATATGAGTAACCATATGAGTAACCATATGATTTTATATTATATTTTGATTTATATTCTCCTTATAACTTATTCTTCATACTGTGATATTTGTGCTTAATTGGTAACCATCAACTAAACTAAACGGGGAAACTCCCTTAAATTGTTATAATTTTTCCTTGGGAATTAAATTCGAGAGGCCAATTGTTGCGCAGAGAGACAAGCATGCGACAATAAACGTGACAGGTTGTGGGTTCGATTCCCACTCAAATCAAATATTTATCATAACATTTTTTTATTCTCATTTCTTCGCTTTGGTAGCAAGGCACAGCGTGACGTTGAGTTCCGCTATTCAGCATGAAATGCTTCAATTTGGCGGAAAGTAGGAAACGGACATCGTAAGAGAACGGAGTGAAACAATACATTTAAGTTTGCAGTATGGTCTGCCAATGACCACGCGTTAACAACGCCTTGTCTCTCAACGAATATGTCACTTTATATAAATATGGATGACAAACCATGGTAGAGTTTATTATATTTATTTTATTAATTTAATATATATATATATATATATATATATATATATATATATATATATATATTCTTATGCATTATTTTAAAAAGATATAATCATTCTGCTCTCCTTCGCTACATAAACTATAAGTGTGCCCATGCTCCTTCGTCCGCGTTATTTTCGTAAAAACGGGTACAAAGTTTTTACATCACGTACTAATATTTAAATAACATCAATATGGATGTAGGATCAATGTAGGTAACTGAAATATTAATGCCATGTAACCCATATGAGGAATGAATCATAAATCATGAACGAACAACAGTAAGTTATATAATAATACTTGTAAATACATATGTACTGACGAGTATGAATGAACTGTTGTGAGGAAAACTAAATATTTGCGGTTTGCCTTGACTTTGTACGGTTGTAATTGTTTCATATTATGAATTGAATATTGGAAAGCATCTGGCGGAAAGTGGGGAACGGAATTATTGAAAGAGAACGGAGTGTCTTAACACTAGGTTCTCAGGCTCCCTCTGCCTACCCTGCTATATGCGGGATAAAGCGTGAAGTTAAAAAAAAAATTTAAATAAAATTTATTTAAGTAGCAAATGCTTCATAATATAACTTTCTTTCAATGTAAATATCTTTATTCCTATTATTAATTAGTATCGATTTTTCTATAAATATAAGATAAAGCGAAGGCTAGACTTACGTCTTACGTATGCACAGAAACCCGTTTTTTAATTGTTGTAAGCGGCATTGCCCATTCTAGTCCTATATATATCATATATTAAGTAAGTATATTAAATGCCATTTATAATTCAGTATATTGTCTATCTCATTCAATCACCCTTTTCATACGTATAGTATGAAATTTGTGAGTTCTTCAAAGAGTGTACTTCAAATTACATAAATTTTAAAGAAGCTTTGTTTCAAAAATTGTTTTATTTATATGCTACTAGCTATTGCCCGCGGCGTCGTTCGTGTGTCAATGACAGTTCACTTTACATACCATAGTGTATAGTATGTATATGCATCAACGCTTTGAAATAGCTAGTTTTTAAAATTTTTGACAAGTAATCGTATCTGCCTAAATATTTTTAAATATATATATTTTAACTTCACGCTGTATCCCGCATACATAGCAGGGTAGGCAAAGGGAACCAGAGAATTCAGTGTTAAGACTCCATTCTCTTTCAACAATTCCATTCCCCACTTTCCGCCGAATTGAGGCATTGCGTTGAGTGGCGGAATAACGCCGCGCTTTGCCTTGTTAGCCAAACCGAAGAAATGCAAATACTAAATTTCACATTTCCCTAGAGTGGAATCAACCTTACGTTGTCGCGTGTTTACAGTCGCACGCTTGTGCCTCTGCGCCAATGACAGGCGTTTGATATTTTAATATTTTATTATATGTCGCTTAAGAATGTATGTACAAAGCTTCATGATAATTATTTAAGTAGTTTTGGTGTGAAAGTTGCAACAAGCAAACTTAGAGCATACACATTTATAATATTATTATTATTATTTTTATTGATAACGGACTTGGCAACGAGCAGAAGGATCACCTGATGGTAAGTGATTACCAAGTCCCATAGGACATCTACAACACCAGAGATGTTGCAGATGCGTTGCCAACCTAGAGGACTGATGGAAAGGGGGACAAATGTGAGAAGTCCATCATCGAACTTCACCACATTTTGGGAAAGGATGGTGGGACAGGGAAAATCTGCTTGAGCATGCCATCGAAACCGGAACACATCATTGTATTATTTATGGTTCGTCTTTGACAGATAGTGGTCGGTGAGCCAGTCGGAGGACGAACCTCCTACCACCTAACCACTTTATAATATTTTATAATATTAATATAGTTGGGATTCAACAAACAATTTATAATATTAATATATGGATTCATAATATTTTATATGTTAGATCAAATAGCGTGCAGTTCATAATTAAAAACGATGAAGGACAATCTGGCAATCCTTTCTAAATTTGTACAACGATATGGAATTTACGCTTTATAATTAACTTTGTATAACCCTTGATTTGTAATGATCTTAAATATTATTCGTAGGTTTATTGCTTGCTTTGGTGTGCCAAGGTAGTCAGAATGAGCCTAGTTGTTTGGTGGTAGGAGTGTCTGTTCTCCATCTGGCTCGCGACCACTATCATGTCAAAGCCGAAACCGCCAAATATCGTATGATGTGTTCTGGTTCGATGGCATGTAAGCCAGGTTTCCTTTCTCCCCACCCATCCTTTCCCTAAAATGTGGTGGTTCCGATAGTGGACTACTACATTGTTCTCCCCTTCCATCAGACCGCTATGCTGCTATCTTAATATCTGGTCGCAGGATGTCACGATCTTGCAAACAAACCATCAGGTGGTCCTTCTGCCTGCCTAAGCCATCCGTTATCCATAAAAAGTGTTAAGACACTCTTATCTTATTGAGTGTCTTAACACTTTTAAAAATTCTCACGTCACGCCTCTTATCAGAGCGGAGAAAGGGGGCTTTTTAGCTTCATATATATATATATGGGTGTTAAACCATGGTAGTGTGTGTAACATTTATTTTTCAAATGAATATATTTTTTATGTATTATTTAAAAAATATACAATTGTGCACTCCTTCCCCATATAAACTATAAGTGTGCCAAGTTTATGCTCCTTCGTCCGCGTAATTTTCGTAAAAAGGGGTTCAAAGTTTTTGCTTCACGTATTAATATATAGATATTGTCTATAGCATGCAGGAAATGTTAAGTGATGCTATTATTATAACAATTTTTCCTGTTATGGATGTATCACTGTTATTAATAAATACTGTCTGACCATTTACAATATCAACGTGGTTTAAACTTGTTTGACCTTCAGACACGATGGTTAAGGATTCATATTCTATTTAAAAACATTTGTATTTTCATTATTTATACGTACATATTATTGTTGATAGCTTCACGGCTGTATCCTGCATACAGCTGGTAGGTAGAGGGAATCCCAGTTTTAAGACACCTGTTACCCACTTTCCGCTGAATTATGAATTGCGCAGAGTGGCCTCACTGGATCCTTGCCTGGTAACAAGGCAAAAAGCGCAGCGTTGAGTTTCACACTTAGCACACAATGCCTCCATTCGGCAGAAAATGGAGAACGGAGTGTCTTAACACTAGGTTATAACCTGCTATATGCAGGATACAGCGTGAAGTTATATATGTCTATAACAAAAAGAAGCTATGGATAGGTGAATGAAAAAATAAGTTCTCTACCCAACTGAGTTTAGCCTAACTGCTCGCCACGCTCGCCGGCAACATTTGATACAGCAAGGAATCGCTTAACTCTTTCTCATATTCCAATTCTCTCGCTTTTTCTGATAGATTTCTGGCATAAACCTGTAAATAAAAATAAATATCAATTGAAAATAAGACAGTACTTTAGGCATTATTTTATATCAAATATATTTATATATCAAAAAAGCACTGTATTTTTAATTTTTTTGACTATTTAGATATGTCCACGGATACTAAATAAAAACAATTTTATCAAACAAAACTGAATGAGAAATAACGTTTTAGAAAATTGTTATAATTTTTGAACTAAATGTGCAATTTACAGATGTGAAAGTATTAAATATTCCATCTTCCTTAATAAACTATAATGTCTTACTATATGTATGTATGTATGTATGTCTAACTATAGACAAGATAGTTGTGAGTTCTATTTTTTTTTTTTTTTATGGATACCGGATGGCGTTTGAGCAGAAGGACTGCCTGATGGTGGTTACCTTCGCCCATGAACATTCAACACAAGAGATGTACTAGATGCGTTGCCAACTCAGGGAGTGATTCAGACAGTGGAGGATAATGTAGTAGTCTGGCTATCGGAACCACTCACATTTTGGGGAAAGGGATGGCAGGGAAAGGAAAACCTGGCTTACATGCCATCGAACCGGAACACATCATAAGATATTTGGCGGTTCGTCTTTGACATGATAGTGGTCGCGAGCCAGACGGAGGACGAACCTCCTACCACCAAACAAAATATTACCGTAAGATGAAATGTTTTGTTTAAAATACTTTAAAAACAGAGTTAAATTTCGTCACTTAATACTCAATGACTCTAAAATGCGCAAAGTAGATTGATTGAATTATCATTTAGCCTATTTTACGTGTAGGAAATAAATATAATTATTATAATTGAACACACGCGTTTATAGTTAGACAGGTAAGTTATACCGAATGTAGATTGGTTGTGGATTCGATTCTCGCTTGGGGGAAAGACTATATTTTTTTTGAAGTTTAATATATTGGAGTTTCCGCCTCTTAAAACACAATATCTCATATTCGGAGAAAACGGTAAACGGAGTATCTTGACACTAGGTTCTATGTAACGCTATGATAAAGTATGAACTTACCTGTATTGTATTCACAGCGTTTCGAACCAGTGCTATAATGATAGGAGACACAACGCATACTAGAATTAGTATCCCGGCGCAGATCGCTTCACTTCTGCGAGCATCTCTTAAACTCTCATTCACTCCCTCCCTTGAAAGAGAAGAGAAGAGAAAATATAATATTAATTGAGAGTATGGCGTCATAGTTATACATACATGTTTTTAAAAAACTACATACATACATAGTTTCACGCTGCATCCCGCATATAGCAGGGTAAGCAGAGGGAACCTAGTGTTAAGACACTCCGTTCCTCACTTTCCGCCGAATTGAGGCATTGCGCGCTGAGGGGCGTAAAACAACGCTGCGCTTTGCCTTGTTACCAAACCCCGAAAATGAAATATTCCATTTCCTGGAGTGGGAATCGAACCAACAATCTGTCGTGTTTAATGTCGCACGCTTGTGCCTCTGCACCACGACAGGCGTTGCCTCAATTCGGCGGAAAGTGGGAACGGAATTGTTGAAAGAGAACGGAGTGTCTTAACACTAGGTTCTCTGGTTCTTTCTGCCTACCCTGCTATATGCGGATACAGCGTGAAACTATGAAAAATTGCAATCATTTTACATACCTTATATATTGTCTTAATTGTTTTTGAACGGCTCTTAATTTTCCAAGTAAGGTTGCGGTCTGATCGAAGTACTCTATAGCTTGAGGGACGCTACCAGATTGTTGTTTATTATCCACTATTTGCTGGTTTCTAAGAAAAAGGATTGCTTATTAAAAAAAACAGCTTAACCCTTTATCCCGCATAGCAGGATAGGACACTAAATTGGAAAATCGAGTGATTGATGATTGACCAGTGATTCGCAACCACTGTGCCGGGCCACTTTTGTGTGCCGCCAAATTTCAAAAATGTGCCGCCAAATTTTGCAAATATATAATAATGTTATTATTATTAAAATTTATCACTATTTATGGAATGTGTTGTGGTAAGTAAATAATTTTCATCTTTTTTTTGTGTGCCGCAAAATTTTGAAATCGCTAAATATGTGCCGCAACAAAAAAAAGTTTAGAACTGGCCTAGACACTCCATTCGCCGCTTTCCACCCGACTTTGAGGCATTGCACGTTAAAGTGACGGAACTTAACGCCTTGCTTTATTCTACCAGAAAAATGAAATAAAAATAATTCAATTATAATCATTTCTGAATGGAAACGGAACCTATAACTATCGTTTTACAGTCAGACATTACCCCACTGCGCCATAATGGCCTACAGTTCATATTATATATATATTCTACAAATTACGTTTTCACATCACGAATTTCATTGAGATGTTTAAAGGCGGCTTTGTCGTGAATAGAATAATGTATCTCTTATAATTAAGATTTTTTTACATAGAAAGAAAACCGTCTAAAAGAGTAATATTATTACGAATAACTCAAAAACTATACATCAAATCTTAACTAATGTTAAATATAAATGGTACCACATCACAAGCTATATATAAAAAAGCATCATCAAAATTGGTTCATTCAGTAAAAATACGTAAAAAGGATAGTCGAGTTGAGAACCTCTTCCTTTTTTGAAATCGGTTAAAATATTGAATATGTATAGTGGTGTGGGTTCGATTTCACTATTTCTACTAATATTCGACTAGAGGCCTATCGTGTCGCACAAGCACAAGTGCGACTGTAAACGCGACAGGTTGTGTGTTCGAATCCCACTCCAGGAAATGAAAATATTAAATAATATTTATTTAATTTCCTCGCTCTAGTAACAAGGCAAAGCGCGGTATTGAGTTCCGCCACTCAGCACGCAATGCCTCAATTTCGGCGGAAAGTGGGGAACGGATATGTTAGAAGAGAGCGGAGTGTCTTAACACTAAGTTCTCTGGTTCCCTCTGCTTACCTTGCTATGCGCGGGTACAGCATGAACCTAAAAAATCTACTAGTTCTTCTTAATAAATGTGGCGTTAAGTTACGTTACGTATCGCTTTTTAATGCAGTTAATGTAAAGCTACATAGTAATATCTACGCGTTTCTTACAAGTTGTATTGGAAGAAAGAAACTAGTATAATTTCACCTCGTTATGTACTTTCCACTGTGTGTGTACACTGAATTTAGAAATATTTGCTACTCATTGAACAGGGGAAACCCAAACTATCGCTATGCTTAGCAAGGTCGGGGAATCCCCTACCATAAATATAGACGTCTATTAGAAGTTAGACACACTTAATATAATTAATATGAATGTAAGTTTGTTTGTTACACTTCCACGCTAAAACAACTAAACCGATTATCATAAAACTTTGTACACATATTTTTAGATATATTATTATAAAAAATACATAGGATACCTTTTCCTAAAAAAAATTGGCTGAATGGAATGTTTATCATAAAAAAATCTATCTACTCCAAAATAATATAGAAATCTCACGTCCTATCACAGTAAAAAGGATTTTATATCAGTCTACAGCTACTTAACTATGTCCACTCAAAAAATCATAACACATTATAGGTTCGTTGCGACGTTCATGAAGAACAAACAAACAAACACACGTTCTTAATTATAATATTACAGAATCTATAGTATAGAGAGGCCTGTCGCAGCGCAGAGACACAAGCTTGCGACTGTAATCGCGACAGGATGTGGTTTCTATTCCCACTCCGCATGCTCTGGTAACAGGGCAAAGCGCAATGCCTCAATTCGGCGGAAAGTGGGAAACGGAAATGTTAAAAGAGAATGGAGTGTCTTAACATTAGATTCTGGGTTTGGTAATAAGGCAAAGCGCGGCGTTGAGTTCCGCCTCTCAACACGCAATGCCTTAACTCGGCAGAAAGTGTGGAACGGAAATGTTAAAAGAGAATGGACTGTCTTAACACTAGGTTCTCTAGTTTTTTCTGTCTATCCCGCTATGTCCGGGATACAGAGTGAAGCTAAAAAAAAGAAAAATATAGTATAAACTGTCATTGACCATACGAACGAAGCCACGGGTAACAACTAGTTTATAATAAAAACCATAATATCTATATGAGTAATAATTCATGGTTTATATTACGTAAATTATATAAACCTAATTTGTTAGTCAGAGTCAAATCAGTTGTTGAACAAGCTTGGGGAAACCCTCTATATGTTTATATATAGACATTTTTTAGTACAAGAAGCCCCGTTAGCGCGTTAACAACGCGTTACCTTAGAAACATTTTTTTTTATGAATTAAATTACATCCACGGGCTCACCGTGCCTTTTGTTTCTTTTTTTTTTTTTAATTTATTATTCATACTTAAATAGAACTACCTAATTGTATCTTAAAGCTATGGTGAGATCCTCACTGAGAGACTAATTTTTTTTATTATTTTTTTTTTAGTCAATTGTTATGTAAATTTATGACTAGGTTAGTCATTAAGACAGGTTATGTATTATATTTATTGTGTTACGTATGTACGTATATAAGTATATGTATGTAGGTGTGTATGTATGTATGTGTATATGTATTCAAAGTCAAAGTCAAAGTCAATAGATATGTGTGGATATATATATGTAAGTATATATACATATTTATATATGGTATATAGCCTACTATAATTATATTTATTTATTTATTTGTTATTATTATTTTTATTTTATTTTTTTTATTTAAATTGCACTAGCGTTATTCCCTTTTCCTCTTTCCATCTGTCCCTATACTTAACGAAGGTTGTCTGTAAGAGATTGCTTGAAGCAATAAGACCGCCTTTGCATACAGACACATGAGTTCATATTATTGTTTCCTCTTCTTTTATATTTTATTGTGTGTGCAATAAAGATTATTCTATTCTATTCTATTCTAAGACAGTTATCAAGTCGTACGTTTTTACTTTTTCTCATATCGCTCCTTAGAAACGTTTACGTCACTTTATGCAATTGTGTATGACAAACACGTGGTGTGTGTAATATTTATCTATATATATATAGTTAACACGTGAAGGAAAACTAGATCCTCCCTTTACGAAGATACGGAGGAGTATGAAACTCTTGGCACCTTAGTTCATATAGCGAAGGAGTACACAATGATAATATCTTTTTTAAAATAATGCATAAAAATTTATTAAATTATAAAATAAATGTTACACACACTACCATGGTTGACTTGCATGTTTATATAAAGTGGACATATACTTTTGATAGACGCAATAAGTTGTTGTAATGTCAACGGAAACCTAGTTATAGTAATTTTATTGGGATTTCAAAAAGGAGAAAAGTTGTCTATTAGACTGTATTTTTTTTTTATGTAAAGCACGCAAAATTTTTTGCCAGTGGTGAAGTAATTTGATCATATTCTTTATATCATAGCTAATGCTGATGATTTTAATTTTGCTTTTTAATCTCACGCTGTGTATCTCGTATTAAGGGCAGGGGTAGGCAGAGGGAACCAGAGGTCCTGGTGTTAAGACACACTCCCTTCTCTACAACAATCTCCGTTCCCACCTCTCGTTGAATGGAGCAACTCAACGCCGCGCTTTGCCTTGTTACCAAACCGAGTGAAATGAAAAACAATCATATTTCTGGAGGGAATTCCACAACTCATCGTGTTTAGTCGTGCACGTTTAGGCTCTTCAGGCCACGACAGGCGTTTTTATTTAGTTACTATAACGAGTAATGTTTGATTTATTCCGACAGCGATATGACGTCATTCATTCATAAAATTTATTGTCATGCTATTAATAAAATGTTTAAAATAAATAATTATTGTCGTTTATAATAATTAATTATTTTACAATATAATTATAATTAAATCAGGTAAAACCAGTCACAAATTATGAGAACATTTATTTTGTTTGTTTCCTGTATGTTTCTTACTCGGGTTTTGTTATGTATATATAACGAACTCGATCGTTTCGTGACATGTCACTTGAAGAGGGACCACAATAAAATAGTTAAATTTACTAAGTAGTGTCCACGTTGGCGCGTTAACAACGCGTTGCCTAGCAACGTATAAGTCACTTTACATAAACATGAATGTCAAACCATGGTATTGTGTGTAACATTTATTTTATTAATTTAATATATATTTTTGCATTTTTTAAAAAGATATTACAATTCTGCACTCCTTCGCTGTACAAATTATAGGTGTGCTAAGTTTCATGCGCCTCCGTCCGCGTAATTTTCGTAAAAAAGGGTACAAAGTTTTTGCTTCACGTTTAAATATATAGATTAAGATTTTAACAAAAACTAATTGACTTCAAAGAAAATGGGTTAAAAATTGCAATTATTACGAATAACTCATAAATTACTAGTCGGATCTTAACAAAATTTAAGCGAGACTACATCAGAAGTACTATCTATCATACAAAAAAAGAATCATCAAATTTGGTTCATTCAGTAAGGAAATATAATAAATTGAACGTAGCGGGATTGCCTCTTGGAATCCGTCCAAGCGGTCTAGCCAATTAAGTGTTATAATACGTTCTTATCCAGTTTTTTGTTAGGTGGTAGGAGGTTCGTCCTCCGACTGGCTCGCGACCACTATCATGTCAAAGACGAACCGCCAAATATCTAATGATGTGTTCCGGTTCGATGGCATGTAAGCCAGATTTTCCCCTTTCCCACCCATCCTTTCCCCAAAATGTGGTGGTTCTGATAGTGGACTACTACATTGTCCCCCCTTCCATCAGTATCCTCTAGGTTGGCAACGCATCTACAACATCTCTGGTGTTGTAGACGTCTATAGGCGAAGGTAACCACTTACCATCAGGTGGTCCTTCTGCTCGTTTGCCGTCCGTTATCAATAAAAAAAAAAAAAAAAGTAATGTCGAAATTCTTATACGCTAGCTCCAATATATTTTTATTCTTATTAATAGTGTGGAGATATTTTTACAAATTTTCGTTCCCCACTTTTCACAAAATTGAGGCATTGCGTGCTGAGTGGCGGAACTCAACGCCGCGCTTTGCCTATTAACACTTTAAAATTTCAAAAATGTCTAATAATAAAATAAAGCTTGAAGGCGTTTTTTTTTAGTATTCATCCATCTTTTTATAAAACGTTGGTTCCCACCAATAAATATTAATATATTAAGATCTTTTATTAACTCTTCTTCTCTTCTTTTTCTAAATCACTTTCCAGTGAACAGAGTGACTTTACACTACGTTTCGATATCATCTGACAGTTAACACGACGGTAGTAGATTCTATCCTCGGGGAAAATGATAACATTTAATATGTCTTTCCTTCGCTATTGTAAGAAAGAGGAAAGCGGAGGGAACACTACTTTTTCTTTACCTACTCTGCTATACAATAATATAATAAAATACTTACTTTTTCTCTAAAACCTGGTATTCTGGACTATCTTCTTTAATATCAACATGCAGAGGTATCAGGGATGGAACTAAATTAAGAGTGTTGTCGAGAAGATCTCGTCCTAGGACCATGTGGCTTATGTATCTAGAACATTTTATATATTATGAATAAATAATGATATTTATGAAAAAGAAGAGTTTAATATAAAAAAAATACTTTATAATATTAACCGGAAACCAACCTCAAATAGAATGTACTAAAAAGTATTATTACAAAAATTACTTGTTTTTTTTTTTTAATCTTAACTTAATTTATATAAAAAAAGAATCATCAAAATTGATTAACCTAGTGAAAAGTTAGTTAAGTGCTTTTTTGCTAGCTTTTTATTACCAGTATTAATAACTTAAGACATACATACATACATACATAGCTTCACGCTGTATCCCGCAACTAGCAGGGTAGGCAGAAGAAACCTAGTGTTAAGACACTCCGTTCCCCACTCTCCGCCGAATTAAGGCATTGCGTGCTGAGTGGCGGAACTCAACGCCGCCCTTTGCCTTGTTACCAAGCACAGGAAATGAAAAATTACATTTCTTGGAGTGGGAATCGAACCCACAGCCTGTCGCGTTTACAGTCCCACGGTTGTGCCTCTGCGCCACGAAAGGAGTGAACTTAACGTAAGACCTTATTGTATTAAAAATATGTATTTATTTATCTCACCTTTCATGTGCCCTCGGTAGTAAATATCCACGGGCGAAGTAATTGATACCCAAAACGGAAGCTATGCCTTTACATTCTATGCTTCTGAGTAGATTTTTAAAACCCACTAAATATCTGAAACAAAATAATGCAAATTTTATGTAGTATAACATGCGGCGTTGAGTTCCGCCGCTAAACATGTTCCCCAACTTCGTCTTTACAGCGACACTTTGTGGGGTGATGGGGGTGATGGAAGAGGGTGCTCAGTCCCTGCGAAATGCAAGCACTATATGGCTGCTTGAGAGGATGCCGACAGGCGCAAGGGCCTATATTTAAAAAAAAAAGAAATATATGAGGGAGATAAATAAGGGAGAACCTAGTGTCAAAGCACTTCACTCGATGCTTTTTGCGTGAATTCGAGATGAATTGGAGAATTGTGGAACTCTACACCGCGCTTTGTCTTGTAAAGCGGAAAATTGAAAACAAGTTATTTGTAGTCGCAAATTCTCAAGTGGAAGTCAAACCCGCAACCAACCGAGTTTTTGAGTCAGACGAATCCCTCTGCGCCACGATGGCCTCTTATAAAGTTAATGGCAATTTTATTATTAAAACATTTTTTTTTCGACGTCAAGTAGACAACGGAATGTTCTAAATCTGTTTTATCTGCCTACTCTACTACGCGTGAGGAATGCGTAAAAAACATATATTCATCACTCAAATGGCATCCAAAACGTTGTGAAATCTAAAAATATTTTTTTGCATAAATTAGTAATAAATAAAAAAAAGCCTTGATATTTATACTATTAGAAGTATGAAAGCGGTGTCAGTCATAATAAAATGACTAAACGATGACGTTCGGAAACAATGCAACAAGATGAAAGAAATTTTTGAGTGATGATAAATATTAGAAACAAAAAAAGAATACCAACTCCAAAGAAAATGTACTAAATAGGATAATTATTACGAATACCTCAAGACCACATCAAAAGCATTAGCTGTCACATAAAAAAAATCATCAAAATTTCTACATACATACATATATACATACATAGCTTCACGCTGTATCCCGCATATAGCAGGGTAGGCAGAGAGAAGCTAGTGTTACTACACTCCGTTTCCCACTTTCCGCCGAATTGAGGTATGAAAAGTTCTATTTCCTGGAGTGGGAATCGAACCCACAACCTGTCGCCTTTACAGTCGCGCGTTTGTGCCTCTGCGCCACGACAGGCGTTTCAAATTATCAAAATTTCCTCTTGCTTAAAATATTAAGCGGTATCCTTTTGAACCTTGAGATTAAAGCGTGAAAAAGTGTACTAAAATGTATCTACTATAATTATTACTATTTAAAGAAACATAATAAAACTCATAAAGCAAAAACCAGCGTCACCAGGCAGAGAGAATAGTATCAAGACACTCCGTTCTCGCCTTCTGCCTGAATTTGTAATATTGCGTAGTGAGTAGCATATAGCAGGGAAAGAGGGAACCTAGAGTTCTTAACACTCCGTTCCCCTTCCGACAATTTCAGGCATCACGTGCTGAGTGACGGAACTCAACGTTGCTTCGCATCATTATATAGAAGAAATGCAAATACTATTTAATCGTTTTTTCGACTGGTAATCGAACCCACAGCCATGACGTTTACAGTCTGAAGGTGTCCCACTGTAACATTATGACCTCACGTTCAGGGGGAAAAAGTTTGAAAATATTAATAATGATTTATTAGGAACTATTGTCGTTAATGTCATCGTCTCACAATAGGAAAGTGTACATACTAGTGATGCAGGTTCGATTTTCCTTGTGAAGTATTTTAATTTAAATTTTTTTAATAATTTTCAAATAATTTTATAATTGTTTTAAAAGTGGGGACGGAATTGTTGAAACAGAATGGTGTGTTTTAACACTAGGTTCTCTGGTTTCCTCTGCCTACCCCGCTATATGCGGGATATAATAGCGTGATGTTAAAAAAAAAAAAAAAAATTAATAAAGGAGAACAGAGTGTCTTAACACTACGTTCCCACTGTCTATCCTGCTATGTGTGGGATACAGCGTGAAGCTAAAAAAAATAAACAATAAATAAATATAATTTTCTACAAAGCGGGGATCGAACCTATAACCATTGCGTGCAAAATCAAACACTATTACACTATCACTTATGTCCTGTTTCTTTGCAGGCTGAGTAAAGAGAAGGTATTAATAAAATATTGTATATTTTTAAGTTAACATAGTCAAGACACTCTGTTCTCCTATTTTCACCCGAATTTGTACTAGCGTGCGACTGTAAACGCGACAGGTTGTGGGTTCGATTCTCA